>QBDW01000840.1:0-55133 GCA_003261595.1 Maconellicoccus hirsutus
AAAAAAATCAGCTTCCTAACTGTAATAGGGGCTGCATGAAAATTATCTGAACTTTTTTGCTTGTAGCTTTATATATATGATAGATGCCACGAGGATAAATCTTCGGAGGAAGTGAATCAGATGAAAATAAATCAGGGAACAAGCTGTTATCATCATAGAATTTTGCAGCGAGCTAGGATTATCGGGTCATCATTTCACTTCTTTATGAATTCGTGTTACGTACTCAGAGAAGAAAATTATACAGGGAACAATCAATTTGCTCATCATTAATTTTACAGAGAGCTGAGATTAGATCGGGTCATCATCGTAAAACACGAATTCGAAATATAAATTAAACAACTAAGAAGCAATCATAATTCTTTCAAAAAAGTGAATCAGACAAAAATAAATCAGGGAACAAGCTGTTATCATCATGGAATTTTACAGCGAGCTAGGATTATCGGGTCATCATTTCACTTATCAATTGCAAATTTGTAAAAATTATTCAGGGTTTGATCAACATCTTCGTAATTAATCACAAACCGAATGATCACATCTAAGGAACATCGTTGAGGTAAAAATTAGAAAAAAATTAAAAAATTCACCTTCGTATGCTTGGCACCGCGTAAATGAGCCGCGTACGCGTCAGCGGCTGTACATTCGATATCACATAATTCGCAAACAAACACTGGCAGATTACCACCAGTCGTGGGTTTTCCTTTGGTTTGTTCCGGTTTAGTCTTGGCTACCTTTTTTTTATGCTTCTGGCCTTGTAAATGATCATGGTACGCCTGCGTAATGAAACAAAATCAAAAATGACGGTCGAGTTTCAAATAAAAAATTTATACATCGAATCAGAAAACTCGATCATAGTGAAAATCTACGATAAAAACATCATATCCAGGACGTAATCGATAACGTTGAATTATCAAACGTTTATCAATCTTTACCGCCATTTACCGAGCACGTCACCATGGCAACGTTGGCGATAAGCAAAGAATTCAAAACAAATACTCGTCCATACTTACGCTGGGTCCAGCGCAGCTTATTTTACAAGCATCACAGTAATGCAATTGCTGGGGCTTGGGCGGCCTAAAGTTACGAAATTTAGGATTACTTCCCAAGCCCGGTCTCGGCTTGAAGTTATTCCCTGGTTTCGAGGCAGCTCTTGGATTCTGATTCATATACATCGTAGCAGCGGCATTAAACAAAGCTGCGTCATACGGATTCGAATAATTCGGCGCCGAATTAGAAGCCGCGCCACCTAAATCACACACCAATCAGCACACATCCGTCGAATTACATCATACAAGACCACAAACCTGGATTGGTTTTCGGTCGAACTTGTGAATTGTTATACATAGCATTACCAATGGTCGGATTAGAATAAGCAGTAGCTGGTACAGAATTATACACAGATGGCGCAACCGGATTATTTTGATTGTGCACATTGACAGCTGGACCACCGGTAGGGAACGATCCTGAAGCTGAGGCGTTCGCTTGAGCAGCAATTCCGGTGCTTGCATTACTCAGATTAGGCGGCTGGACAGGTTTCTGTTGATACGGAGAATTAGGTTTTTTCGGTGGCTGTCCAATGGTACCCACCGCAGCCACCTAAACGCAGTAATACGTCAAGTTCAACAATTCATATTACCACGTTCATTTAAGTACTTACTTTTGCAGCGCTCTGCGCAGGAGCCACGTTACTGTAGTAATTCGGAGCAACGGATGTGGTTTGCTGATTGGTGTATTGTGTCGCATACGGGGACGAATTTGTGGTAGTTTGAACCTTAGGTGTAATAGGAGGAACAGTTAATTGTCTGGTTGTTGGTACGTTGGAATATGTGGTATTATACGCTGCCTTATTTGCGACAGCAGCTACGGCCGCTACGGTTGCTGCATCTAAATCAATCAGCGTTAATCGATCATCTCAAACACCGAACCACAAATGACGTACTTGTTTGACGAGTACTGTAACCGGCTTGTTGCCAATTCTGAAATTCCGGCGTAGATGCCACAGTAACCGCTACTTGACCGGTGGGCGCTGCGACAGCGGCCGCCGCCGGTGCTGCCTGTTGATAGTATGTTTTGGCGGAATCATACGTCACGCCGACCGCTGCCGGTGCTGTTCTCGCGGAATAACCATAATCGTAGGTGGCAGCTGTTGTAGCACTAGCGGCTGAAAAATCCAAAATATGATGCAATGTAAGACCATGACTTAATGGAAACTCGTAATTATACCGATTGCTAACTCTTCTTATTACGGAAATCAAATTACAGTAAAGCTACCAAATTCACATACCTGCATACGTTACAGGCGTGGCGGACGTTTGATACGCTGCATCATATGCCGTTCTCTGATTCGAATAAGAGGCTGCCGTCGTCGCGCCAGTAGCCGCTGGAACGCCATACGCTTGTTGTGTTTGTTGGTACGCAGCATTCGCAGCACTAAGAAAAATAACTCAATTAAATATCTAACGATATCGAACTCCCGAGACAAGTGCATGGCAAAGTGCATCACGAAAAAGCAATCGCGAAGACAAATAAAAAATCGGAAATTTCATGATTCGAGTACGCAAAGAATCTCAACACTATAACGCTCATGATTACATTAGTTATAATGCCGAACAATCGAGTAAAATAACACCGAAAATACGTATTTCCAAAACGCCGCAAACATGTTAATTACTTCTTTAATACACAACACTAGCACCGTTGAATCATCAAAAGTAATTAAAGAAATGAAGATACTTACGCGTATTGCGTTCCGCCGTAACCAAAATAGTTATTGGCAGCCATTAAAAATAAATTTAATAAAAACTAAAATACTTTTTTTCAGCAATTATCATACAATTTTTCTAGAACACGCTTCACCCAAAAAACCACAAAATGGCGACTTCTTTAAATGTTCAATTTTCCGTCACCGGCCGCAAAATTCCGCTGCTAAATTGATTACGATGTTGCCAAATCGCATAAATTAAAATTCCAACTAGCGACACTAGCCGAGTTTTTGAAAAATACACGATTTTGTGACAATCACGCGAAATAACGATTTTTCAAAAATGTAAATAAAAAACAGCTGATTTTAATTTTTTTTTTAATTTTTTATCCCCTTTGATAACAAGTTACATGATACATGGCTGAACATAACTTAGTAGTACTTAGAGGTAATGAAGGTTATCAATTTAATTGAAATTGAAGTATCATTACCTTACTTTTTTTCGTCGCCAACAGCGGTAATGCCTTCGTTGCATTCTTACAAAATGGTTTCACGATCCGCTCGTCTTTATTTCTTCGGTTTACCTGCAGATGAACTCTGGTCAAATATTGCATCCTAAAACATGGAAAACCTTTTAAAAAATATAATGAAACGTTGATATAACCTGTAGTGGTATGTAGTACATAGTAAGCCTTACAATATAAATTATATTGTTACAGGTATACGACGAAGCATACCCTCGATACTCACTTAAATTTGAAATATCTACGTAAAGAATAATGAAGAATTCATGTAGAGAAAGATCAACGAACATGACTTTAATGACGAAGTATTTGAGTACTTTTCATCGTCATGTCGTGTGAACAAACGACAAAACATCTTCGACGACACAAATACAAAATCAAAATTCAAGAAATTTCATGAAACTTTTCAAAAACACGTTCCACAAATCAAAATAAACGATTTAGTTCAATGATAAAAAACATTTTTCTTTCTCTCCATTCTCGATGAAAAAAATTACAACAAAAATCATTCTTCTAAACCAAACGATTTATAAAACTATTTGTATTAAACCAATAATGTGTACACACAATTTTTCCATAATATAAATACATGATTATAATGTAATACCAATGAATACACTTTACAAATTTTTTATACACCATATACAAACAAACACTGAAGTACACATGTACAAAATGTAATAAAAATAAATTAACGTAAAAACGGTCGAAAATATTAGCAAAATATTCCCTAATAAAAGTGAATCATGTGATATATACAATTCCAATATGGACCCTAAAGCCACGATTTCCGCTACACACATCGTAAAAGGCGTAAAAAAATCATTAAAATCACATTTTCGCAAGACGACGATTAATCGCTATTCAAGTAACAATAAAACTCACGAGTAAAATTTATGCGCGAATAAACGCTGCCAGAGACAGCAATACGAATTTCTATAGAATTCATCCTAGAGTATCACAGCTATTCCATAACAAATTAGTTCGTCAATACCCGCAACGAACCTGTGCTCTACTGCAATCTGCGCAGATTGCCGAATATGTCTACGTTTGAGTATTCATGAAGCCAGATTCATCATCACTGGCTGAACGTTCGGCCGTATGTTAGTCACTGTCTGAAATAACCGTGTTGATTTTTTTACGTTTTTTAGCATTCCTAGGTTTGATGACTTCTTCTTCCTGAAAACACAACCACCAGTTACATTTCGCCGCGATTTCAACATGTATTTTCGTTTTTCCACTCACCTCGCTACTCGTTTCCGACGAATCAGACAATTCTTTTAGACTGGTTCGATTACTCGCATTACGATGTTTACTGGAATAACTATTCGTGTTCGCCGTCGACGTGCTATTATACGAAGCGGTCGCTTTACGACCTCTGCCTTTGCTCGTAGACGGTGCGGTCTTATTGGTATTAGTTGTTTGTTCTTCTTCCTCGAGTAACGCGAACAAATTGCTGTATAATCCTCTCTGGGTATCCGTACAGGCTGCCTGAGCCACTTGCAAAGCCCGTTGCATACTATCCACCTTGAACATAGGCTTACATCCTTCACGTGCACGATCCAAATGACCTAATATACGCTCTGCACTTGGCGGCGACACTCCACTTCTTGAACCCAACCCTTGTCCTGGAAATAAAACATGCGTTAATGATGGAATTCTACAGATAAATTTTCTCACGCCGATCTACGTACCTTGGCCTCTTTTTCGTTTACTGGGCGACGCCGTCGGACATCGACTTGTCAACAAATCGGCTACACAATTTGCCAACGAATCGCAATGCTGGCCGCACCACGCTTGTAGTACAGATACAACAAATACATCCGATAAGGGTTTCAGCTCTCGGCAAAATATTGGTTTGAGTAAATCGGCTGATGGTCTGTAATACAAAACAGTTTTTCTTCAATATAACGAAATATTTCGAATCTTTTACCACAAACTAAAAGAAAAAAATACTCGCCTTTCTCTCCTTAATAATAATAATATCGAGGCTAATGCTTCGGCGTGCGACTTAAATTCCAATTTTGGTAAGGTATTAAGCATACAGTCTAAAGGGATATCATGAGCTATTGCTAACTGCCATAAACAATATTGTTCGAACGTTTCCCACGTCAGAGACGATGTTATTAGCGAAACAAAATTATCTGGTTGAAACATAACTAACTGGCCTACAAAAGAATATGATAATTAGCGATATCGTGTTAATATTCACAAAACCTGACTATTTTCCAAACATACCTTGTAATACTTTACAAATAAGTTCTTGCAATTGCTTCGCGTCGATAGCCGAAACGATTAAATTAATCAACTTATCGTTGCCGTTGGAAAATTTAGGATATTCTTTGTAAACGGAAGGAATTAGCCAACAAAACATATAACAGTCGTCTTCTTGGCAAATCTGCATAATGTAAATGATAATTCAATGAAATGCTCGTGCTGATGTCGTCAAATTCAATCAGTAGGCAACTTACTTCGAGATCACAGATCAAACAGTCTTCAAATTTTTTTTCTTGATTATGACAAAATTCTTTGTACAGGTAACCTTTACTCCTGCTGGAAAAAATTTCGCATTAGGTGCAAATTCGAAAATAGTTTCGACAAAAAATCCAATAACTCACGTATACGGTTTTTCTTTATCCTTCAAAAGCTCGCATACTTGTAAATAATACAAAAATAAATATCCTAATTTAGGCTGATGTGATCTCAATTCCGTTAATATTGTAAAGAACGGGATACGTTTCGAGTTACTATCCGATGATTCGGTTAATCCGCGAAATAATATGAACATCGGTTTATTTACACTTTCTTCGATATTTCTAAGAAAAACCACATATGTTTTTCATTAGTAAATACGTATACGACACGCTTAAAAAAACAAAGTTGCATACTTATTGTTTATTTCTTCGGGAAATATTTTTTCTTCGAATTGCGAGTTCAATGTTACGTTCAAACACAACGCGATATTCGTTAAGGAATCGTTATCTAAATCATCATCATCTGAGATGATGTTAATCAGGTTTTCTAAAATGTTGCATCTGAAACATAACGAAAAATAACGTTATTCTATTGTGACGTCGTCGAATTCGATGACGTTATTTATATTTTTTCGAAATAAACCAATGGTTACCTTCTATTGTTGTTTTTCTCTTTATTTAGCTGATTAACAACGTCTCGAATCTCTTTCTTTAAGCTTTTCAGAGCGTCAGAAAATACTTCATCGTTCGGTTTCTCTTTAATTTTAACTTTAGCTAATAAAAAATGAATAAAAAATAAATAAAGTCAACACCAAGGAATTCTCGTTCACATTCAACGTACCTAAAGGAATATCATCATCTTCATCTTCGATTTTAATTGGTTTAATAATATCACTTTCGTCATCGCTAAAAGCTGACTCAACATGATCGACCGCATTATGATTATTATTCAGAACAGGCGCCACTCTTTCCATTTTCTCGGCATTCTCTTCTTTCACATCTTCCGTTTTAGCACCTATACGACAGAAAAACAAAACACATTCCGAATAAATTCCCTCATCTCTTCGAGCCAAAAAGAACCTAACAATAAACGGTTTCATCCGGTGTACATAGGACACATGCGCATCAATATGAATCTTCTAAAACCCCCCAAGTTTGTAATACAGACGTCATTCGGTCTCGAAATAAAACCAAAGCTTTACCAGCACAATGTGTCTGCTCCGTCAAAAATTGCCAAGCCGCTAGATCGCGCACATCATCTGGCCTGACCCATTCAAAAATGGTTCACTGCCTTAGGTCAAATGATGAATTCGACTTCAGTTGGCTTAAAAGTAAAAATATCTAATAATAGTTCGGCATACACATTTGCTAAACATATTGTGCTTATCGAGTTCATAGTTTATAAGTTTTAAGACCAATCACTCATTGTCATACCTTCTACTGACGATTCACAAAATTCGCCGAATGTGTCTTTGATCATGCCACGTAGTTCGCGGTCCAATTTCGGATTGTCGAATAACGGTAACAACGACGGTAACACTCGTTTCTCGAGAATTTGATATAACGAACAGAATACCCCGTTTCGTACCTGCTCCGTGATCGGCGGGTAGAAATTTGGAATTATCTGGGCAGAAAATACGTTAAAATTAACAAATGCTGTAGATCACAGTACAAACAAACCTTCAAATGCGAATCAACTATGAAAAAATAATAATCAATTGATAACACATTAAATTGCACTAAATTATTGAAACTCACTCTACATAAAAAATCTAGTAAACTGGCGGTAACAGCTGAATGAGTCTTTTGAGAATTGTTCATGACTAATATTGCGGGTTCTAGAGGACAAAAAAAATATCATAATTTCAACTTATGTGGTTTTCACACAAAAACCCAATATCAAGAAATACTGATTATCAACAAACCTATATTCATAATATTATCTTTGCCTGGCTCGAAAAACAACCAATCATAAAACAACGCTAATTTGGCATTAGCCAAGGCGATATTCGATGTACAAGTAGTTATAAGCCATCCGATAACAGCCCATCTCGGTATAATATCCGAACACAGCAACTCGTTGGTTGGATGGATGACACCAACGATAAAACGAATCAAATCACTTCGTAACGATTGCGATTCCGGAGTAGCGAGGTACTACAATGCAATACCAGGTTAAAATCACATCTGACTTTATCAACTACCAAGTAATTACCTGTTTCTGAAACCACTCCTGGTATCTTTTATGATTACCGAATCTAACACTAGAAGTAAAAAAAACTAATTTTCGTTCCATATCCGGCGTCAATCTCGACTGAAGAAAACGACGAGACGTCCTCGTCTGTAATAATTGCAATACTCCTATTTAAAATATATCGCCGTATTAATAAAAAAAAAAACACCTTAGGTTAAAAGCTACAACACGACGAAAATCCTTCATACCTGTAAAATTAGGTGCTAATGAAGAAGGGTTTTGTAAAATATCCTTCCATAACGCTTCGATTTCCGGTATACGCGAGACATTTTGCAGCAATCTGACTAAATCACGGCCTATTACGTAACAATCCATGAATCTTTCTCTGAGCAGAGATATCACAAATGATACTTCTTTTTGACGTAATTTCGCTAATGACGAATTCGAATGATCTTCGATAAAGCGTAAAAATGAATATACTACTGAGGCCAACAGCCACGGAAATTTCTCTAACCATTTTCTGCGAAAAGAATCACAATGAAGTACCAACTCCAACGATACTCCGAATGCTGAATAAAATCGTACCTATTTTCTTGATAAATATCTAATAAGTTCTCTATTAAAAATAAATTCTTAGGTGATACATCTCCGCTAGCAGCGTGTCTCATTAAATTCCAACATAATGTATCGACATTTGGAACCATATTTCGAACCATTTCTCTAACCAACCATAACATTTGACATCTAGCGACATCATGCAGTCTTGTATATCTTTCCATAATGAGCTGACATGTACTTTGAGTAACTGACTGAAAGCCATCTCTATTTAACATTCTTAAATCTTGATAAATCTAGGGAAAAATTTGAAATATTTAGTATTTGTGAGAATATTACCAATTGATAAGCTTATCATTGCTTAAAATGTATTTACTTTTTCGCCATTGTGCGGTTCGGTCAATATGACAGTTATCATGCCTAAACATATCAACTCTTCTTGACTTTTTTCTCGATTTATGGCGGTTGTAAGAGCATCAATGCATTCTTTATCAGATAAGCCGGAAATGATTCCTTGATAAAGTTGAAACCCTCGTTCATATTTCTAATATTTGGAAAAAATAAAAAAAATACGTTTGAAAAAATTAAAATTATAAAACACATCTTCAATTTTAAAAACATCGATAACGATTTCGACACTTGACCGCAATACGATACGAAAAATTGAAAAAAAAATTCTCAATGTAAAACACTTTTTAAAAATCCCTCCAAAATTACGTCACGCGAGTACTTGGGAGGTACCATGAGCGGAGGGAGATGCGCGATATTTGATAACTACATAATTACACGATTAAATGTACTACCTCTTCGATTTCATCTTTTTTTACATCCACTATAGTGACATTAAATAATCTGGAAGTAGTAGTTCTAACTTGCTGATCCATTTTCATAACTGCCAATGAGTCACTAATAATTATTGATTAAATAGAACTTATCACAGCGTTCAGCATCATACACCATCTTCCAGTGGTTAGACGTACAATGCAACACATTTTACAGGTCGAGCTTTAACTGAAAGTTGCGGAGTAATACACGTAATAAACTATCAAAACAAAAACAGTGGTAGTGGTACACAAAGCATAGTTCGTAAAATAGTTCCTCGTTAAACGTGACACATCTTTGTGAAATAACTTCGCACTGAAATTATAACCATATTAACGAATTAAACGCCACATAATACGTGATATTAATACAAAAAAAATATCCAAAACGTATAACTAAAACGCACTTCCAATTAAGCGAAAATTTAACATAACGCTGGAGTATGTGTGACAGAGTTCGTTCTACGTTCAACACACAGCACTCAAAAACAACTACAGAAGCTTACAAGCAATCATCATCTACGCAAAACTCACTAAGGAAAGAAGCATGCTCAGCCTTGTGAAACCGCTGCTCCCTCCACCTCCTATTTGCAACATTCGCTAGGTAGGTTACTAAATAGGTGAATCGCATTCCGTTCGATATTTTTGATTCGTTGCAATATTGGCCCATTGGCGCCGCTTTTTCCTTCGAAATTTTAATTACGAAGCGCATAATTTTTTTCGAAATGAATTTTCGAAGTTAATTTTCATTTAATCGCCACAGTTCGACGTACTATTGTCATGTTACAGTGTTGCCACGCGTTAATGTTTTTCCAACTTTCACTTCAAACTTTGCTCTAACTTTTGATAACCTACTAAATATCGAATAACCTGTATTTTAAATAATAAATAAGATGAGATTTTTTTTTCATTCGAAAAATTAAACGTTCCCTTGAGCATAAATAACTACTCACTCGGCATAAATGGTATTTAGTTAATCACCGATTCTTAGCATTATTTATGGAGCTGAATTATTACTACCATACTTTGCACCATATTCAACTTTACCTATACCTATTATCAAACTATCATAAATTCATAATAAAATTACATAAATAGCACTATAATGACGAAGAAATGAATGAAATTCGAAACAAAGTAGAATTTAATCAAAATCGTTTATGATTGTAATCACGAAATAAAATATCATATTATGTACTAATTTTGACAAGTAAATTTTCAATATCATCTTAACTATGACCATCCTTCTTCGGTGATACTCAATTTTACCATAACAATAGAATTACTCATCTTTTCATCAGTGAAGAAATTTCCCCATTAATTATATCATGCATTTAAAAAAAATCAATTACATAAAATATATCTTGATACTCGGAAAATAGAAATACATGCCATTAAATACGACAAAAATGCATACCATAAAGTATACAAATTTAAAATTATACTTGAAAACTTGTCAGATAAGGTTTATCTAGTGGTCGGTAAATTACCCGAAAAATTATGAAATTTATACTGGAAAAAACCACGTCATTGTTTTTATTACCCGCAAACACCTAATTTAATCGTAAAATACGCCACAACGTTGAAATTACCTGTTTCACGTGATTATCGGTAAATAGTAAAAGAAATCAACCAACTCGTCAATTGGAATATTTCCCAAAGAACATTCAACAATTCGAATAATTTCGATCTCATTTTCAATACAACAATTTTCGAAAAAAACAAAGCATACATATCCGTATATTTTCTAAGATTACCATAACTGAATATAATTTACACGGATTAATATGTAATTAACAATTTCAATGTACAATAATTCCTTACTATAATTCGCTCGAAAAATTTCTCAATGTCAGAATCGTTATGTATTTGCATCTTCGAATTTTTCACGTAAAAACAAACGATTGGGGGAACACCTCCTTCAAGCCACGTAACATATATGTATTTCACAAACTTATCATAATCCTTTGTAAATAAACTTTTAAAATTACACTTAAGCTTTGAAATTAAACCAAACCTTTAAATAGAAATATTTAAAATTAAAAAAAAATATCAAATAAAAAAAATTACTTGTACAAAAGAAAAATAACGATTCTGACAAAAACAATGGCGGGGAAAGGGAGCATACAGAAGAACCCCTGATAAAACTTACTAAAAAAAGATACATAACAAAAAAATTTTCAAGCGCATTATCACGAAGAAGAAAAACACATATCACCGAACTATGATGAAAATTGAACAATTTGCGTCAAAAAAAAGGATTTGGGGGAAAAAATTAGAACATTACAAAATAAAAAATATTAAACAACTGTATAATAAATCGTTAACTGTGTAAAAACATAAACGAAAAAAGAAAAAAAAAAAGATAAAAATCTTTACTGTGGGGCTTCTCTTAAGCATTACGACAGCATCTCTTTGGATATCGAATTTTTTGATTCCGGTTTGTGCAAACACCGTTGTTATACCTCCTCGATCATTGTATTTCGCATATTTCTAATCAAAATCTAGATCTACGTTAAAAGGATTGAACGAACTGTTGCTTGACGACGAACTTGAAGAGCTACTAGAACCACCGCTTGAAGACGTACTAGACGAGTTACTCGACGAGCTGCCACCATTCATGTTCGATCTGTTAGCGGCTCTGTTCAAACTGTTAATTAAAAATCGTGTAATTTACACTAAAACTAAATTAAATTATTTTGATTCCTTAAGCGAATACGAACAGCGTGTACGAAAATTAATCGCCAATTAAAACGGAAATAGGATTCGAGGGTGCTTCAGGCGTCAGCTATTGATGCGACATTCGTTAAAGATTTACCTCACGAATCCTACTTCTGTAACCGACGACATATTTTCTCGAAATATTCTGTCGTACGCGCATGCTTCACTTTCCTCCATGTATCATTTACTCGGAACGTTTCGTTTTCGTCATGTAATTAACAAATCGTCGAATACCTAACGCTACGATGATTAAATTAATTTCTCAAAGAGACTCCTAATTCGATAGCGTTCTCTTTAAGAAAACCTCTGCGCTCGAGTTCATTTTTCAAATTACAAAACGAACAAGTGCATTTGACATTTATTAAATACATAAAACATCTCGGTCGCCTATAACCCGACACACCCTCAAGGCGTCGCTGAAATCTGAGACAATTACCTGTTCATAAACATTAAAAAAGCATCTTCTATAAATTGAGACAATCGCGAGAATGATGTCCGCGGGCACCACACTGCTCGCAAGTCTTCACGGTGGAGCAATTCCTGGCAATATGTCCCATCTCGTGGCATTGATAGCATCTGTAATTATCGTGAATATTCGAATATCGACTAGTTGAAGGACCGCTACCATCACCGCGTTGATTTGTTCTTCGAGATGAAGGAAACCTGGACATTTTACCGCGAGGAAAGCCAAACACGGGAATTGACTCTTCGTGGCTTTGATTACACCAACACTCCCAGGTGCTATGATTTCCGGTGCAATTATCGCATCTTTCGGTGGGGACGCGTCCGTACGCGCCTCGCGAATACGCCGCCCTGCCTCCGCCGCGATTGCCTCTACGCGGAGGCGATATAAACTCCCAGCACTGACACGACCGTCGATTCCGTTCGCATTGCATGCATGTGACTTCCCAGCAATCCCTCGCGATATGTCCAGGTTTATTGCATTCGTAACAGGTTATCTTGCGTTTACGATCATTAGCTACGGTATTGGTGCTCGGGCTATCGTTGATTTGCCTATATCCGACGAAATTCGCCGCCGAATTCGAGCTACTGCCGCCGCTCGGCGACACCGTGTCGTTATCCCAGCTACCGACGCCAAACATCGTATCCGCATCTAGCTCGTTGCATATATCATTCGGATGATCACTACTGTCCAGTCCGCAGTTACCGCACTGCATCGTATCTGACAGCCCATCGAATAGATCAGATCCGCTGTCCGATAGGTCCAAGTCCACCTCCAGGAATTCGTGCAGCGGCGCCGCTCTACTCGGACTGTGTCGGCTAGCGGACCAGCCTCGGTTTATCGAGCCGCCGCGCGCGCGTCGACGTCGCGTTTGCGAACCGCTTCCCTGAGCCGGTGCTGTGCAATTTCGCGCTATATGTCCCCAGCCGTCGCACCGATAACAACGCTCTATGCTGTTCGCCGTTCGTACCGAGGGCGCCGTGCAATCACGCGCGTAATGTCCGCGTTTGTCGCAGCGATAGCAACGTGCGTTACCGCGCCGAACGGTGCTCGTCGACGTACTCGGCGTATACGTTTGTTGCAGTATCGATAATCTATGCACGTCGCTACAAAAAAAAATAAAAAATAAAATAATCATCGTGTAGGTGATTTTAATTTCGTAAATATATTTTCCTCGATTTTTTTCATTCTTTTTGCGACGCCCGTCCGAAACGCAGCTTACGCATCGTACGATACGACAAACGGCGAATTCAATTCGTCGTTCGTCTCGAGAAAGAGAGAAATATTAATATCTTGATTCGTATTCGAGTATCGTTTCGTCGTATTCACGAAGACGACACGTGAAATCGTAATGCGTAGCTTTTGTACGAAACCCACGCGAAGAGTGCCATCTGAAAATCTCGAGTGGTAACTCGATTTTTTTACACCTTTTCTTCGAAATCCAAAGTAGAACTTTTGTTGTTTATCAATTTTTTCAAACTATTTTCCTATACAAGATGATTTACGAGCGAAATTTAAAAAATATATAGCGACATATTTCAGCCGAGAAACCAGAATTAAAATAAGAGGCGGGGGAGAGGGGGAATCTAAACTTACGCATATAAACTGAACAACTATTGTAGTTGATAGTAGGGGTGTGATTAAATGAGGGGAGAGGAGAGGGGGATACGCAGAATTTTTTTAAGTTAGTGATAATTTGAGCATGGGAGGAGGCCTAGCTTATGAATTTTAGAGAGGAGACGGAAATAAAATGATCCCAAAAACATAATAAACGGGGAGATGATGTAAAACTTTCGTGTCGTGGGGAAAAAATTGTAGTGAAAATGTTACCAAGTTATTAAAATTAAATAAAAACATTATTAAAAAAATTAATATAAAAAAAGTATAAAAGATATCAACTTAGAAATAATAAATAAAATTAAAAAAATTATTTTAGTTATTTTAATACATAAACTTGTTACGATTATCTTCTTTTAATTAATAAGGATTATTAATTCATATTATTACTGAATTGGCACTTCTAAAAACGTCATTAAAACGAGAAAAAATTAAAAAATTTCGTCAAAAATGAATTTTCGGTAATAAAAACATACACGAAAAAAATTATTTTTCAAGGGCTCAAATAGGTGCTAATGTCACAATTTTACAAAGGAGGTGAAATTTAATTAAATTTTTTCAACAACGATATTTAAATTTTTTAGTTTTAAAAATGGAAGTGGAAAAAATTGTTCTAGTAAAGCAAGGGCAAAAATTTCCATATTTTATTACAAAAATATGCAATTTTATCCAATTTTGTGGGATTTCTCATGCTCAGCTTATTGTAATAATACTCATTAAGAGCTTTATTAAAAAATGCATCTTGATGACGTAGTCACGATAACCAAAGTCAACAAACAACCCTTTTTTTGAAATATTAAGCTAGACTGTCTTCAATTTTGAGAAATACTTAAATTGAATATTTCAAATGATTGAAAAAATACAATGTGGTATTAAAAATAATTAATGAAAATTTAGTATTTTAAAAAAAATACGAATTTTTTATTCCTCATAAAGTTTTTCGTATATTTCTAAAGAGCACACTTTTTATCCGTTAAAAAAAATTTGGAGTTGTCAGGAGGGGGGGATTACGTTTTCAGGAGGTATGAGGTCTTTTTTGAATACGCTACTAACATATTTCACCAATTTCTCAATTCCAATACTTATTTTGGTTCATTTTTTAACGAATGAAATGTTTCTCGAGCAATTTTCGCAAATGATCCTGAAATACAGCTTGCCTATTCGATGCCAAATTAACCGTAGGTAACATTTATGGGACATACCATAACCACATAGGCTCGCCCGCCTACATTTAACCTCGGAATTGTAATTTTCACGAATTTTTTCACGCGTAAGGCGTTTTTCGACGAATAATTGATATGAAGATTCGGTGGGTGGCAAAGAATTGCGACCACAAATGTTGCCAATTTTCTCGCAATTTTTTTCGTCGCTCGGAAACACCTGGAAAAACTTTCAAAATGGCTACTAAAACTCTAATTTTGAAATAAACCTACAATGATTCTCAAAATACAGAAAACACAATTTTCGACGTTCTCTATTTTACATCAATTCCGGGAATTATCAAGAACACGCTTCAACAACTCTATAAATTACCACAATCTCGTTTCGATTGTAAATTTCAACGTATTATTCGTATCAACAAAAACAAAAAACCTCATCGTATCGAAAAAGTTGACAACTTTCGTGCAAAAAATTATCGAATATTCGAAATGCGCGCGCATCACCGGCTATGTCATTATCGCGTGAACGTAAAAATGCCGCTAGTGCTTAGCGGACGACGCTCACCATCGAGCGTTCACATCGGAAAAAATTTCATTTCGAGTAACCGATTATCTTGAAAATTCGCAAATAATGGAAAATCGCTGACTATGCACCTCACCTTCCTTCATTGCTTCAAATATCATATTACCGGAGTAAACATTACGCAAATTTGTATTTCGATGATGGTGTAAAAAATGATTTCAAATGGCACACTAAGTATAATTAAACAAGACCATCGTATATTCATCCAACATGCACTTCTCCATGCAAGGATTTTAAACGCGATAGTCTTGCTCATTAAACGTCGAGTTTTACTTAATCGATATTTCATAACAAAACGTACCAATTACGAAATTTTGTTTGTTTTACAAAAAAATAAAAAAGCCGCAAACTATAATACACAATTACGAAAGAGTCACGTAAATACCCGTCACCAATCGTTATTGTATACGAAACTTATACCTTACTATAATCAGATACTACTTCTGAGTACAGTAAAACCTACATTACTCGATTTTATCAATTACAACCACACAAATCACAAGAAATACTTTCCGAACAAATTTTCATTCCATAAAAAATTACAATAAAAGGAATCAGGTGGAAAAATATTAATAAATACCATCCCCAAAACCAAGCACATCTACCTTGTCTAGCCGATTAACTTAGAGAAATTTCTTCGCCTCGAAATTAAAAAATAAAACTCGAATAATTGTGGTTCTACTGTACATGCCAATTATAAAGTTCTTATATTAAAATCACTAAAAAAAAACAATTAAAGTTTTGTATAATAGCGTAATCTACTATTTAGGCTAATGCTACTAATAAAAATGATTATTCGTGTATTTCCATTTCTATAGAACGAAAAATTCTTTATAAATAGTTTTAAAAAGAGTAACAAAAAATACATATGCAACACATCGACATTTTTACGCGATTCCGGAGTCATTCACATAAACATAAATTAATCCGACGAAAGATAAATTTGTTTAAAAACTCAGAAATGCGGTAACATAGTCGCTATCGAAAAATGATTTTATAATATGCATTCTCATTTCTAGATAATTTTTGCGATCGCTTAATATAAGTAGAACTGGCTTGTGTAACTACTTACATTTTTTATTCAAAATTACAAAGGCTTCAACCCGCGAATTGAGAGCAAAATACATCAATAGTTAAAATCGCGTTTATTCAGTTGCTATCGTGTAAAATCCTGCCATAAAGAACCTTCGCAGGTCACTACAGCATTAATAAGGTTAATAACTTGATAATTTTCTCGTAACTAAACTGGCAACACTGTGTATCTTCATGAAAACACATAAATTGACGCATTGATAAAAACAAAGTAAAAATTAAAGGAATGAGGGTTTTCTCAATGTTGCCAATTCGTTCGGTGCAAAATAAAATCAAAAGAAAAAATTTGTCATTATAATTCGACGAAACGTCAACTATTTAAATACCAAATACCAAAAAAAATCCAACATAACATTACTTAATCGAATTACCAAATCAAGTTGAAATATAAAACCACAAAATACGTGTAATATTGATTACCAAATTGAAATAAATCTTCGAGAGTTAAGGATGCAATCGAAACAACACGAATTCGACAGCACGCTGCAGAAAACGATTGGTTTTCAATTTTGTGAAATTGATTTAAATTGATTTTCTGACAAAGAAGGTAGAACGGAAGAAGGAAGCATACTGGTTGTAGACTGCGTAAACAGGATAGGAACAAAATGATCCAATCAGTTGCGCTTCATTCATTATTCATCATAAAGAAAAAAGGTGATGAAATAAAACATTAAAATAATGCAATATGACAAAAAAATCCAATTAAAAAACGTCGAGTTGAACCTTGGTCGACATTTTAATCAAAGTAACCACCATTATTTTCTTGATGTATTAATAAAATGCTTCAACTTGCATAAATCTTTCTTTGTATTTCATTTCTTGGCTGACGCCTACTTCCAGACCATTCTGGCTTTGGAAAATCTTACAATGCACATCAACTAGTAAGTTTTTTCGGACATTATAAACGAAGAAATTGAAAAAAAATCACTTCTATCTGTAAATGGAAATCACCACTGCTTTGGGATTTTTCGATTTTAGTCGTAAACGTAACGAAAATAAATAAACAATGTCAAAGTTAGATATTATCAATGAATTTCAAGGTTAACGGATACCAACAAAATGAACTCCTCGTTTGATCGCGATAAATAAAAAATACCATTTATAATTGAATTTTTTGCCAACCTATGAAAGAGTATGAAATTATAAAACAAGAAAGCTATTTCAATTCACTTGTTCGCTTATTTTTTTCGCCACGTCGAAGTTGTTCATGAACAATACAAGTGGGAAAAATTGATACAAGTTTCACAATTTTTTAAATAGTAAGTTGCTAATATCGACGATTTAGCTAATCTACGAAAGAAAATAACTGAGTATAACGAATCACGTTCCGAGTAAAATTTTTCTAACTAGACAAGGTAGACAAAAACGCGAATTAACTGATTCCTTTTACGTAAAATAATTAAATATTAAACGAACCTTAATAACGCTTCTAAGCCACCAGTATGTGGAAATCCTAGTCTAGCTTCGTTATCGTCGCTTAATAATTTACGACAAATAGGACACGTGCCGTGCTGTAGGACAACGCAATGTTAATGATCTGTATATGACCTCATAGATAGGATTACCAGATATACTTACGAGTTCTAACCAAGGTACGATACATAAATCGTGATAAATATGATCACAAGGCAACTGACGAACTTTTTCAGTCATTTTGAAAGAGTCCCAACAAACTGAACATTGCATGTTTTCAGCTGAAATTAAATTCCGATTAGTGTACGTTACGTGGAATTCGTTCAATGGGAATATTCCACTTACAAACTTGTTGTGCGGTTATTGATACAAATGGTAATTCATTAATTTTATCTTTAGCTAATGGCGGAGGTCCGCTGGAATCCATTTGATTTAATAATTGTGTAACTATCGTATCTAATCCTTCTCGGCCCCAAGCATAATCGCCAGGATTACCGACTAATAACCTACAAAGATACTTGATTATTTCACGTCTTACATAAACAAAAAATATGTTATCTTACACAGGAGCAGTTCCATCGAAAGTTTGAGTTGTTCTAGGAATACTATTTAAAAATTCACTAAGCATTTGCTCAAATGTGCCGGTATATTGGTTTCTACCTCTTCGACGTTCATTTGGCCTAGAACTGAAAAAATTTCACAATTACACGAAATACGTATGAAATTAAAAATAAAACAACCGAGTACATACGAGTTAGACGTAGTATCTCGTCTACTACTCGATGATGGTCTATTATCATTATTTCTAGGATTGGATTCGCCTCCCGCCATGTAAACTTCTAGGTTATTGCTAATATCATCGAAGACTCGATTCAGTACCTATAATAAAAATGGCAAAATAGAACGAGTATAACAAAAACCGCAAATATGGCGTAAGTCAACAAACCACAACAGGATCAGAGTCCATATCATCTCTGTTCTCAGGACCTCTTTCTGAGAACGGCGATGCAGAAGCGGGCCCATCGGGTAATTTCTCAATGAACCCTTGATTGCAATCAGGACATAGAAAGTTCTGCGAAAAATAACACGTCAAAGGTATGAGCGTTTGTAATACGTAATTGACAAAAATCAATATCAACGATACAACTTCCAAGATTCAATTATACGTAAAATTAGGTATTTATTGAATACATTTCTCATGTAAATATAAACACTATGATATTTTTCAGTAAAAAACTTGATAGGGTGGGAATGTCAATATGTAAGAATGTTGAACTTACCGTTATGGGGATTGATATCGTATTATTACAACTATGACAATAATATCCTCTAGATGTTGAAGGAGTCTCAGCTTGTTCCATTTTAAAATAAATCAATCAGATTACAAAAGAAATATTAACTATAGACTAAATCATTGATGAACTATCAACACCAATTATAAATTAAATTATTATAATATATAATGGTAAAATTTCTAAATTACTCAATTCGAAAATATATGACACGAGCCATAACCTATTACTAAGTTCGGACTGTAAATTGCGAAAACTAAGTACCACTACCAAGAAAAAGAATGCAGTTCTTGCGAACGTCGAGAACTAAACTAAAACGTGGAATAACGGAAATCAATGCACAAAGTCCAAAAAAAACTGAACTTTATACTTCATATCACTTTACAGTAATTTATCAGTATTTACTGTACTTATCAAATTTCTTATCAAAATCAATTAATTAACTTTTTTCAAATTAAACCAAATAATAACGACTTTTTTAAGTTGTAATTTTTATTTATAATTTAAAGAAAGTTTATAGTGTTTAAAGTATATCATTTAAATGATTGGTATGGAGAAAAATGTGAGATTTATTTTGTTAATGAACTCTTCTCGAAAAAATTTACAATCAGGAGTTCAAATATTATTCAAAAAGGAAATTACTTTTTTTCCCGACTTCCCCTCTGTTTATTTTCTAACAGACCCTGACCCACACTACACCTCCCACTTTTTTGTTCACACTCCTCTCTCGCATCCCCACCCTATTTTTAATCATTATCGCGCCGATTTTGTGATAAGATTGACTTTTGAATTTTGGATTTTGGATTTTGAATTTAAATTTGTATTTGAATTTTGGAATTTCGATTTCAATTTTATTCATCGAGAGACGAGAGTTCTAATAATTCAAGTTTGAGATTTCCACGTCAGTTTTTTTAAACGTCCGATTGACAATGACCGACAGCGAAAAAGTAATAATTTCAAAAAGCTATCAACACAAACAGGAATAATTGTGAATAATGAATACTTAATTGCTCAATTTGTGATGTAAATTCGATGATGAACTTCAAAGTGGAAGTGTGAATCTGATTTTATGTACTCTTACCTTTACCACACTTGAAAATTATTTTATTTCGTAAAGATGGATTTTCTTTTTTATTCTTGGCTCTTCAGCTATATTTTATGCACCGCTACGTTATTATTTTTGTTCGTATTATTTATATGGAAATTCCTTTCGTCACCGAGTGATATTGATGGAAAACACATTTTGGTAATAATGAATTTCATAGGACTTTATGAACGGTGTATGTATATTTTCATAAATTTCCCTAGATAACCGGAGGTTCTAGTGGTATTGGCAAATGTTTTGGAATTGAAGTAGCTAAACGAGGAGCAAATGTTACTATTGTTGCTAGAGATTCCATCAAACTTGAAGCGGCAGCTAATGAAATTCAACGAGCATGTGTGAAACAAAGTCAAAAAGTCAACTATATTTCATGTACATCTGTTATTTGAGTTCTGATATGAGCTACTTTTGATTTCTACTAATTGATATTTATTTCTAGTGGATATAAGCACCAATTATGAAAATGTTGAGAAAGTGTTAAATAAAGCAGAAGAAGATTATGGTCCAGTTTACATGCTGGTTAATTGCGCGGGTACAGCTATATGTGGTAAATTTGAAGATATGTCAATAAATGATATTCATGTAGGCTCATTTTCAGAATACCTAATTACTTTATTCAGTTTTTCGTAGTAATTTTGATGTACATGTTCCAAATTATAGCATTTAATAAATCTCAATTATCTGGGAACTATTCATACGATCAAAGCATTGATTACGAAAATGAAAAATCGTAAAGAAGGTTTTATCGTAATTACTGCTTCTCAAGCTGCTGTAGTTGGTATTTTTGGATATTCTATTTACAGCGGAACTAAGTTTGCTTTAAGAGGATTAGCTGAATCGCTTTTTATGGAAGTAAGAATTTGATCAACCATAGTGAAAACTAAGTAATATTAGTCTAATTCAAATTATTTACAATTCAGGTGAAACCGTACGGTATACACGTAACATTAGCACTACCACCAGACACTGATACACCGGGTTTTGCAAATGAAGAAAAGTCAAAACCTTTGGAAACTAAAATAATTTCGGAAAGTGGTGGTTTATACCCTCCCGAAAAAGTAGCAGTTCGAATAGTCGAAAGCACTTTGGTTTGATGTTGTCTTAACTCATTTGTAATATTTTTTGATTTTAAATTTATATGTGTTTTTGTTTTTACAGCAAAAAAAATTTTTTGCTACTATTGGATTGGAATCTCATTTAATCACCATATTGTGTAGTGGAATGGCACCGGTTACATCCTTCCTAGAAATTATATATCAGGTTGAAAAATCATTATATTACTTATCGCAAAATGAAAGGTAATTTTATAATGAAATAATTTTTGTTTTTCAGGCGGTATTTATGGGAGCATTACGAATTAGTAGTTATTTTATTCAAGCACACTTTTCTAGTATTATTAAGAAATGCATGAATGATGCGGAAATAAATAAAAAAACACTATAGAAGTATTATCCAACGTTTATTAAGATCCATTTTGTTCCTGCAATTTTTAAAAAATTTAATTCATTTTTATATGAAATAATTTACTTAAAAAATAACTTTCTATTCGTTTATTACCTTTTTTTTCAATAAAATTTAAAAATCGTGTACGATATTGCGATGTTTTACGAAAGTCATTAGCTTTTAGAGATGTATATAAAAATTATTTTGTACTTGATTCACACAAATTCACCTTGCTCTGCCTAAATTTCTTTTGACCGCTTTCAGCAGGAAATGAGACGTATAAATTATGAAATACTGTTAAAATTGCAGCAGAGGCATATCGTTAATCTTTGGATAAGTTTCTGGAGAAACTATGGTGGACGGAGTAGCGTTTAGCTCACAACTTGCATGACCGAACACCTCAGATGAAACACAAGAATTATCGATTCTTTTTGAATTTTTCGAGCTCATTTTTGATTCTGAGTATGGCGGAGGGGGTTCCATAAGAGGTGTTGAAAGTAAGCACGTTGCTAAATTATTGATTTCATCAGTAAAACTTGTTTGATGATTTTGGATTATCCTAGGATCATTTGAGTCTGCATTAAGTGCTATGTTACCAATGGTGATTGGTATACGTGTTTTTAAATTCCTTCGCATCCCTGAAGGACTGACCTCAACCTGAAATCAAATCAGAGTATAGATACATCGTGAAAACTTGATAAATAGGTATACTAAACATGAAGGGGTCTTACGTTTAAGTCATGATATACTTTAATGATAGAACAATTTTCCAAATTTGGAAACATGAGGCATGGAATTACGACATTTACATTAATTCGGCGCGAATTTCCTCTATTTACACCGCGTAAACTTAATTTCCGAAGAATCATTAGATCGTCTTTGAAATATCCATTTGCCATCCAGCGCACATTCTAAAACAACGGTGTTGATTACTTGATTTACTTAAGTTATGAAAAATATTCGTATGTAATGACTTTGCTTAGGTAGCAAGGAACATGTTTATTTACTCGTTTCAAAGTAATGTGGATATCGTTTATCGTTACACTACTGCTGTTATCAATATTTAAAGTAATTGGAATAGATTCAGATACAGCAAATCCGGTTTTTGGTATTGTTAAAACCATATTGAACGTTCCATAAGTACACCACAAATTACAGAATGATTTACTTCTTTCAATCCTATAAGGAACCTAAGTAAGAAAAAGCAGTATAGGTAATAGGTATTGGTTTCATATAACAGAACGCATTCCGCGGATGTATTTTCATGGTCGAACTCACGCTTAATACGTCAGGTAATGAATTAAGATTCAATGGATTCACAACAGTGAATTCTTTTCTTTCTTTTTTCTTTTTGCTGTTATAAATATCAATTTCAGCTTTGGCGTAATATATCACGCCACCATAGGATCCGTGGAAAGAAGAAGGTATTTCCTTAGGTAAAGTTATCACAAAAGGATAAAAATGATCGCCCATTGGTAAATTAAATTCACCTGAAAATATTTTAATTAATTATCGACCAAAATTAACCGAGTACGTTTATTTTTACCTCCTCCTCCGATTAGAACAATTTCTTTACAAAGATAAACTTCGGTTTGTTTGCATGGTACTGTTCTATGAAAGTACCCACGTGTAGTATCAAATCCACTTTCACGTTTATTCCATTCGCATTTAGCTTTTCCTTTAATTTTCAGCTCCACTCCTATGAAACAAATAAGCTTAATAGAGTATGTTTTTATTCGTGTTTTGTTTGTACTATTATGATCACTATTTCGTGTTTTGAAAAGATCGTAACAGATGGTTTCGAAGGTTTGTAGAACAAATGTGTGTATCAAGTTTGTTCAATTATTAATACAGAAAAATGAGAAATAATTAAAATAATTCTTTACCCACCTTTAATTTGAGTATCTAAATAAGTTGTCAACTCTACTCTACCACTTATAATTTCTCCAGCACGAAAAACTTTATTTCGATTACCAAATACAATACGTAATCGCACAATACCCATTGCAAAACTTCAACAAATAACCGAATTTATATTAACACTGTAAAACAAGATGGACTGATTTGCAGTTTTTCAATATCAGACTTTCACTTTTTGATCAACTTTTATTCCGGGTACCTTACCCATATGTGGCCTGGGTACAACTTAATACCTAGCTGTCATAATGTATTAAAAATTCAGCGTAATTATTCATCGATGATTCAGGAATGTTCAAGAGTAGCGTCATTTCAGAGGAGCACGGATATATAATTGATAAGTACATGAAATTTCAAAAATGAATGACGCAATGTAAATTCTAATAAAAAAAATGATTTAAATAACTAACATGATATATTTCAAAATAACAAATTGAAAATCATCATGAAACAGTAAAAAAGTGTTCAACAATTGTTGTATTGGTTCGGCATATAAAAATTAAAAAATAAATGAGTAAACTAATTTCAAAATAAAATACATAAAAACTATAGAAGCTCTGATTTCAAATAGATTCCTGAGAGCTGAGAAAATTATAAATGATTCAAAATAGGTAGATAATACCTAAATTTAACAATAATTAAAATTTGTATCAAAATTCGTTGTGATTCCGTAAATTATTCACATTCCTACGGTCCGGACGGAGGAGCGGATGCTGAAAAAAAATACGTTAGTAGAACATGTTATTGCAACGTTTAACGAAGTAATTCAATTCATGCGACTGTGAATAACTCATGCATCCCACATGAATAAAACTAGCCTATAATCAAAAGTCGAAATTTACTTACGAGATGAAGGTAGAAGTGGAGTAGTGGCGGAGGGGTTCTCATTCTGCTGCTCCTTATTACTCGTTAAAAATGACGTATTTTCCAATCTGATATTACTATCAAATGAGCGAAGCGTAAGATCACCGTTATTCGCAGAATATGCGACATTAGGAGGTGGGATATTTGACGTATATTCGGGGTTGGTTGCTGGTTGAGGAGGCAGTGAAGGTACAGAGGGAGGATACGGTTGAACAGGCACAGCTTGTCCAGGAGGTGGATATCCACCAGCAGGATAACTAGATGGTGGATATCCTTGAGATACAGCAGGCATTCCATTTGCATTAGGATAAGGATTCGGATTAGCGAAACCAGGCACAGGTGGTCCGCCAGGTACGGGTCCCGGAGGACAGATAGCCAAGAAGGGTGGTCCTGGGGGACCGTTAGGGGATCCGGGATATTGAGGATTTGGCGCTGCTCCTGGGTAAGGAGGCATGCCTTGTCCTGGATAAGAAGACACTTCTTGTGAAGGATAAGATGGTGGAATAGGATTCATAGGCATGCCTCCGGGAGGAACTTGCATTCCAGGGTTCATTCCAGGATTATACGCCATGTTATTTGGGTAAGTCTGAACTTGAGGTGGAACTATGGGAGCATTCGGATCCTCACTTAGCGCAATATCGCCAATTGTAATTGGGATATGAATATCTAAATCAGAATGCATTCCTGAAGCATCTGCTTCGATCTGAAATTAAATTGAAATCAATTATTTTTCAAATTTCAAAACGAAAATTTTAATACGAATAATACACCTACGTGCAATTTGTGATCTATCTTAATAATAGAACAGCAATCCAAGTGTGGAAACGTAGTAGGCGGAATCGTAAAATTCTCGCTCCAAGTATGTGACTGTCCTTCTTCTACGCCACCCAAACGTAATTTTTGAAGCTTCACATCTTCGTCTTTATGGCAGCCATCTGCTTTCCAACGTATCTCCTAACACCCAAATAAAACAAAATCATGAATATATCAATTTGAGACATTCTAAAATGATTTTTACGATTACTTACTCGTTTTAAATACACATGTACGGCATTTACTGCGACATTACTTGCATTATCGATCTCTAACGTAATCGGAATAGGTTCAGATAAGGCAAAACCAGTTTTCGGTAAATGCACAATAATAGCAAGAGGTCCACTCGCACAACAGAGACAACAAAACGTCTTAACTTTCTCATTTTTATAGGGAGTCTGTACAATTATAAAATTAAATTATTGCAAGAAAATCCTCCAAAAAGTTAAACAATGAACTCACCCGTAAGTTGGGAAAATAATTGAGATTCAACGGATTAACAACAGTAAAACCGGCTCTTTCTGTCTTATCAAAAGCTAAAGGAATATCAATTTTTACTTTAGCATAATAAGATATTCCTCCGTAAGAACCACTAAAAGAAGATGGTATTTTCAATGGTAATATTATTGAGAAAGGATAAAAATGTTCTCCCATAGACAAATCGAATTTTTCTAAAAAAAAACAGACATAATTCATTTGAAGCTCGAAATGAAACGAAAAAATTCAAATATATTATTTACCTCTTCCTCCTATAAGAATTTGTTCGTTTTTAAGATAAGTTTCACTTTCTTTTCGAGGAATAGTCCTCGTACGGCTTCGACCTTCGGCGTCTGTATAACTTTCTTCTTCATCCCATTTACATTTAGCTCTGCCTTTCAATTTGAGCTCAACCGCTATGAGAAAAATAGTTAGAAAAATTGTTCATAAATGAAATACTATTTCAATTTTTACTTTACCTCTTATTTTCATTACAGAATTGGTAACCAGCTCTACTCGTCCGGTCACCATTTCTCCAGGATAGTAAGTTCTATCCGGTTTATCAAAAACCGCACAAAATTTCACAACACCCATTATAATACGAAAGTTAAAATGAAAATATTGATTCACAGAATTCGAAAAGTAATTACGTTCAAGTAAAAAATAAACTGATAAGAATGCAGCGTCTAGGCGACTACCCGTTCAACGAATATCTCGAAAATAATAGTAGGCGTTTTTAATTTGTTAATTGCTAACTTCGTTTCAATTTCAAAAACGAACAATCAACGTAAATGGCAAAACACGCTAGTACGCCAAAATTACACGCAGACTAGAATATTGTCATTGAATAAAATGCAAGAACAAGGTCATATCTCCATGAGCGAGTTTCATTACTGCGGGCCACCGAAATATTTTTAGTTGAAGGATAAAAGAACTAAGAAGGGGGTATGGTATAATAAAACCATAAAACTACATTTGTGTTTTAATTAGATTCAAATTGTATCTTCACGTTTTTATACTCTTCATTAACACATTCGGTTTCACCTCGAAGAAGTCCAGACTCCATCAAATTTCTGAAATTTTTCCAATTCCAAGTCATGTATTACACGTTGCTTTGAAACGCTTTGAAAGACGTTGCTAGGATTTCTGACGCCGTCGTCGTTGGAATTTGAATGTTGATAAAATCGAAAACAGCGTTTCCAAATTTACTTTATAGAAACGATCGTGCAAATTTTTTCCGGACCTGTTTGAAAATTCGCTTTTACGTGCCAATATACAACTAATTTTATGCAGTTGACAGCCTCTAATTGAAAATTGTATTGATGAATTTTAAATTAGCAATTCAAGATTATATTCAAGTAATAAAACAACTTATCAGCGAGAATTAAAATATAAAAAAATTTTTATCAAACAGGAACAAACACGCGTGTTTTGTTTACTTAATAATTCTGGCAATCTGATTGGTCGTTGATTAAATGGCGTAAATTCAATAAGCAACAAACTTTCTTATCAATTAATTCGTTCCTCAGCTTTTTTACCAAAAATTTTATTTTATGTATTTTCATGAAGAAGTTATCATAGTTTAATTTGCTTGAGATGTGAATTGAATTCCCGTAATTTAAAGAAAATATACGCGTATGTTATTTATGAGCCATGAGCCAGAAAAGGAACGATCATCATGATCGAAACGATAATTTCGAATTTTACTCATATAGGGCCGATCTTGTGAGAGTTATTGAAAGATTAGGTCATGTAATTGAAGATACCTCCGACTTCTGGAAGTTTGTTCAGAAATATGAAGAAGTGGAAAGGAAAAAATTACAGCAAAACGTTCGGTATGAGCGTACTGCTCATTCAGGTAGTTTACTAGTTCATATTTTCATATAATTTAGCATTTGCATCATTAAATTCCACTATTGTTTGATAGGAAGGAACTTGATAGTACCAAAAACGTATGATGTTCAACATACAGTTAACGTGGAGCTCACCTTATCAATCGATGACATGCAATCCTACCTTGGGGTTGATAAAAGGCACAAACTGAGAAAAAATTTGTCCAAATTCACGCTCCTTGTAGGTATATATATCAACTTCAAACAGAAGGAAAAATTAACTGCATTGAAAAAGATTCGGAATGGCCAACAAAATTTACCGGTTTATCAATTCAGGTGAGATGACTTAATTTTTCATCTTTGTCAACTCAAGATTAATGTTACTATGTTTTAGGGATCAGATTATAGAAACAGTTCAAAATGAAAGAGTGGTCATCATAGCTGGAGACACAGGTTGCGGAAAATCCACTCAAATTCCTCAATTTTTATGGCAATCAGGATATAATAGAATTGGTAAATACGAGTATCTAAGAACTAACTTGATGTTTCCTGATTTCATCCTGCCTGTGTGATTAATTTAGCTTGTACTCAACCTCGAAGAATAGCTTGTATTTCATTATCTAAAAGAGTTGCCAAAGAAACACTGACAGAATTCACTTCCGGAGTAGGATATCAAATACGATTTGAGAAGCGCCGAAATCGTGAAACTAAAATCCTTTTTATCACAGAGGGTCTTCTATTGAGACAAGTTAGTTCTCAATGGTGTGATTTCAAACTTATTTATTCTTTGTTTTATTTATTTTTTTACAATTTATTAGTCCAGTAATGAAGATATGCTGTCTGATTACGATGTCGTAGTTCTGGATGAAGTACATGAACGTCATTTACATGGAGATTTTCTGCTTGGTATAATGAAATGTGTCTTATACCAACGACCTGATTTTAAATTGGTTTTGATGTCTGCCACAATAAATATAGAATTATTTTCAAGCTATTTTGGTGATCTAGCAAAAGTCATACAGGTAAGATTTTTTTGAAATAATAATACAAATTTTCTAATACTCATCGACAGTATTTTAAAAGGTTCCTGGTCGACTGTATCCCATAACTTTGCAGTATTACCCCATTATCGATGTTGACATCAACAGTGATAAATTTGATGCTGGCCCTTATATTAGAATAATGCAATTGATAGATCAGAAATATCCAAGTATGTAAACTTTCATTTATATCCATTGCTTTATTTTGACAACCCAAATAAAAAAAATTTTCACAGAAAAAGAACGCGGTGATGTACTAATGTTCTTGAGTGGTACCAAAGAAATAACAGCGGTTGTAGAAGCAGCTGAATTATACAACGAAAAAGTTGAAAGCTGGTGTATTCTACCATTACACAGTTCGCTATCGCTAGCTGAACAAGATAAAGTAATTAATCATTTTAATTTTAATTTTAAAAATAACGAAAAATTATCTGTTTATTTTTATATCAGGTATTCGATTATCCTCCTGAAGGATTTCGTAAATGTGTTGTCTCCACGAATATTGCCGAAACTTCGGTAACAATCGACGGAATACGTTTCGTTGTCGATTCTGGCAAAGTAAAAGAAATGAGTTACGACCCGACGTGTAAATTACAGAGATTAAAAGAGTTTTGGGTTAGTAAAGCTAGCGCTGAACAGAGAAAAGGAAGAGCTGGTAAGGATCTTTTATTTGAGTAATTTATTACTCATCCGAGTTACTGAAAAAAAATTAAATTTTAGGTCGAACGGGTCCCGGTGTATGTTACCGATTATTCTCCGAGGACGATTATTCAGCTATGAATCAATATACGACGCCGGAAATTCAACGAGTTTCTTTGGATTCAGTTTTACTTCAAATGATCGCTATGGGTTTGCCTGATGTACGCAAGTTTCCATTCATTGAACCTCCTGATCCTTCAGCAATCGATACTGCTGTTTTGGCATTGAGACAACATGTATGTTTTTAGACGTGAACTTTTTTTGAGAATGTATCAGTATTTTGAAATTGGTTGATATTAGGGTGCTATTGACGAAGAAGAAAAGTTAACAGAAATTGGGAAAAGTTTATCTAAACTTCCGGTTGATATTCAACTTGGGAAAATGTTAATCATGGGATCGCTTTTTTATCAAGTTGAACCAGTTTTGTCTTTAGCTGCAGCTCTTTCGGTTCAATCACCTTTTACCAATAGAGCTTTTAGAGATATTGAAATGCAGGTATTATTTTGGTACGGAGAATGACAGTTTTAGAACTGAAAGATGTGAAATTTATATTGTATCAATTTTTTTCAGGATTTAAGAAAAGATTTAGAATCAGATCATGGTGACCCGATCACTTTGCTTAATATATTTCGAGAATGGCTCCAAATGAAACATGAATTAAGCCAAGAACGAGGACCTAGTTCGTATCAAACAAAAAAATGGTGTAAAAAAAGAGGCCTGGAAGAGCAACGATTTTATGAAATGATCAAATTAAGAACTCAATTTAAAGATTTACTGTTTGTGAGTTTAATTTAAATTAATATCTCATAAATTGAAATTTTCTGCACCAGAAATGATTATTCACAGTACTGGTATTTTTTTTTCACAGGATTGTAACTTAATCAATGATGACTGCACGCCAATAAAATCCAAAGAAGAATTAAGCAGCGCTGAACGCGCAATTAGACATGGAGAGCTTAAACAACTGCGTAGGTTGAAACGCGAACATGAAAACGAAACTTCGCATAAACCCAAGATATTGAAAGTTGATAAATCCATGGAGATTGAATTACCTGACTACGAGCAAGAAGATAATACTACAGATATTCGTGATATAGAATTCAGAATGAAAAATAATCCCGCTCAAGTGCAAGTACGACTTTTTGTTATTATTTCCTTGCATTCTTTTGACAGATTGACACTCACGAACTTTTGTTTATAGAATTTGCTCGATGGCACTACAGCAACATCTTATAAAGATTTAATGATGATGAAAGTGATCTTCTCTAGTGCCATATATCCTCAGATTGCTATCGCTGATGAATTCAATTATTCAAAGGTAAATGGTACAAAAAAATACCACCATCTCGTATCACAAAAATAACCTAATATTATTATTTTCAGACTGTTAAGGAGCAATTGTTCCACACCGCCGATAAACCATTTGTATCCCTTCATCCGAATTGTTTTTTCGCTTTCCATCCAGAAATGTTGCAGCTCGAACAATCGGACATAGAACATCCTCCAGGGTTTTCTTCCAAATGGAAATTTAGCTCGCAACATCAAGTCTTATTTTACATGTTAGTTCACTTATCACGTTTTTGAAAAATTTACATTTATTACCTACCTAGAAATTAAATTAAAATATTTTAAAACTCGTTTGCTTAAAGGTCTCTATTGGAAACTACAAAAGTTTATTTATGCAATGCTTTAAGAATGCCGGCAGCTCAGTCAGTCATGTTGTTTTCACAAGAAATTCATTCTGATAGTAATTTTACAAAGTAATTTTTTTTTCGATATTCGATAACTATAAAATTCGCAGGTTTACTGTATAATTGTGTTCTTTTTAGGTTTGTTTGTGACAAGTGGATCGAAATTCGATTCGCCACTTCTCTCACTGGTGAAAAATTCCTTCTAAAGGTGTGTAAAGTAAGATCAATGTGGGAAAAACTACTCGACACAAGATTGAAAGGTAATTAAATAGCAGTTATAAAAAATATGTAAGTTCTATTTGCTTGAAGACAAATACTTAATTTTAAAATGATTCTATTCGTAGGAGAAAATACTGATGGAATCGATGAAGATTTAATGGATCTTATTTTGGAACTGTTACGAGCCGAAATTTGTTATTCCATCAGACGTTTACTTCCTGCTGATCTAAAAGTTGCGTATAAAAGTCGTCACGAAAACAGCTTTGACGTGTTACCTACTGACAATCCGTTTTACGATGAATTTACCATAGTAAAAAACGAACATTACGGAGGAATTAGAGTTACGCCTTATTTCACTTATGATAGGTAACGTCCTCTAAAAAATCAATTTTCAAGATCGGTGATGATTGTTTACGAACTAATCAAATTATTTATTCAGCTTAACAATCGACGACGAATTTGTAGTACCATTTGATTCATGGAAATGTAATTTCTGTGAAATGGAAGCTCCCCTGTCTCCGTTTGAAAGGTTGTTACATATTAAGAACCATGAAAAAAGTAAAAGTCAAGAAAGCAATGGTATGTTTTTTTACATTCAATGTACGGTGTTCCATTAATTATCAATATTTTTGATTTTCATCATTATATATTTTTTACAGCTTCAGATAGTTTACCATCAGGCAGTAAAAAACCGAATACGAAACTTTATTCTTGTGATGTTTGTAAGAAACAAATGTACCTTACGTCGACAGAGATTTTGAAACATGCAAAAGAGCACCGGACGGCGAATAACTAAAATTATGCTTTGTCATGATATTTTTTTGATTTTTTGTGATTTTTATTAAACATTGATTTTTTTATGAGTTTATTTTGTGATTCAATTGGTGTCCGACAAACGGACCTTTTTTGTAGAAAACTCTTCTTAGTTTTCTATGATTGGAGAAACTCTCTTAATTTCTTGTATACGTAGGTGAGAGAGTTATATAAAAAGTACAGAAGATGCGCCGAATTTTTTTTCATATTTTCTTTGCTAATTAAAGATCTATTTTGAATCGAAATATCAACACTTCGGGCATTCATGTAAAGAAGAATTGTTACAAGCGAGACAAATATAAATGTCATAAAAACGTTTACGATTATCGCCTATTTGAATTTTTTCTACGATTTTGGCACCGTGCTTCATTTCCATTTATTTTTTTGTTTTGTGTTCTTTTTTGTACGTGTCGTAGGAGTACTACAAACTACATATACATACGTGCATGTCTAAGATCGAAGCATTGTTCGACACATTATTTTATTTCAATTTGTGAGTAGAATAATTTCGCGTATTGGCAGTGTTCTATTTCTTACAAAAATAGAATACATATTGGTAGAATTGTCTTTTAAATATTCATACAAATTGTGTACATAAATACGTTGACCATGATCGTTGTAGAAGCCACATCGATCCAGTCAAAGAAAGCATTTTCCGAACCTTAAATATAATAATGCAAAGGAATGACATGGAGAGGTGGAATTTTCTATTGATATCCATCATTTATAATCAGTTTAAAGGACATGTAGAAAATTTAATTTATAAGAAATTAGAACTAAGTATGGTTTTTTTCGATAGAATTCTAGTATTAAAAACCCTGAATAAAACGCTGAGTATTTTATTTTGAAATAATGCTAGCGTGACCAAGCTTAATACGTAAATAATTAATGTAAAGAAGAAAACTGTTTTCGTGTCAGGAACTTGCCAAGTCGTGTCGACTTCCTTTTTAAAGCTCGAATAAGCGGCTTTTACATTGTTTGACAACGAAAAATAAAATTGATGCTTTTCATGAGTTACAAATTAGATTGTTTGTGAAATGTTACAGAATGAAATTTTCAAAAAAAATCTCTTCGTTATCACTTTTTTTCATGAAGATATTGTGACTCCAATTTTTCGCTTCGAAGATTCCTAACTATAGTTATTCTCAAGCGGTGAATCGAATTGCAGATGCATGTATTCGATTATTAATAAGTCAAAGAATTTTTTTTAAATCATCGTACCCTATTTTTTACTCTTTGATAAACTTCATTTAAATATGCTTTCGATGATTCTATCGTGAGTATTTGTAGATTTCATAGAGAATGACGAGTACCTCAACCAAGTAGGTAAATGGAAACATAGGTACTGTATGTACAAAACAAACTAGGGGTGAATGTAACGAGGTATCTTTGTCAAATCGTCTTTGTAAAAATTCAACCTCAATTTTGTATACTAAATTTCATCGTGTGAAAGTGCAAATATCTTCCATTTCCTCAAACAAAGCTATTACCTATTAAAAAAAGAAAAGAAAAGAAAATTAGCTTTAGAAGCAATAATATTACATCTAAATGATTAAAGAGGTACAAATGTCAAGTTGAATTTTATATTGTATCGTGTAAAAGCAATACTATTTTTCTTGGAAATTGTGACGTCGTTCGTGACAGTAACTGTACTCTCTCTACATTAAATTGTATTTTCCTTTTAAGCTTTGTATAACGCACTAACTTTGATCTAAAAGTCGAAAAATACTTGTTATCTATCTTTCTGTGTCCTTCTTACGCGTATTTAGAATAAATCTCAACACTTTAACTGCAATACTGTGCTTTCCTATAATGGCCAAAGCGCCACTGCTCCAAATTTTCCTTTTTTTCACTTCTGAATTGAAAATGTGCGATGAAGTTAAGAACAATAACAATAATGTTTTGTCGATTAAATATGAATAACTATTTCATTCATCAATATTTCACTTCTTTTAATGGATAAAATTGGACAATAATAGAAAGTAGGGAACAAAGTTTTGCAAGTTGGATGAGTGTTCATCATAATTTAATCTTAAACGCTAAAGATTATTCTTCGTTATTTTTTAATTCATGATCGTAAAAAAGCAAACAGGTAAATATTCTCTGAATATCAAAAAAATGAGACATGCATTTTTAATATGCTCGCTTTGCAGATTGTTTTTTTCTTCATAAGTTCGAGTTCATTTCAAAGATAAGACTAAACATTGGAATATTTTGGATTGTATTTAAACATTTATTAATCGTTTACATCTTCAATGGAATTATAAATAAAACGAAAATTATAACTTGATACAAACTTTAATGGGAACAACTTATTGTTGAAATTAGGCACACGAATTATTTTTTTATTTAAGATAGTTATTTGAATACTCTCGCAAAGAAGAACTCTATTTTAAAGTTTATTTTATTTTTTATAAAAGTAAAAATTATTCAAGCCTTATGAAATAACATCTTTAAGTTTTTAAATGCGAAGAAAAGTTATTATATTTTGTTGTTGGATATTTCTCAAGTATCTAAATCGCTTTGTATAAGAAAATTACATTTCTCAAGTATTACACTTCTACTAACGTTTTACGCTTTATTACATTATATAAAAAAAACACCGGAATTTCTTCCAATAATTTTCATGTTTACCGTGTTTAATAAATTTTCTTTTCATTTACACAGTTTATTTTTATTTATGCAAATTTCATTTTTGTTTTGAAAACAAATTTAACTCTGTTGGAAAAGTAGAATACCTTTTTTGTTATTAACGAGGAAAATTGAAGTTTGTAAATAATTGAAGAATATTTTTATTTCACGAAACGCCGAAAATACTTTTAGAATTCGTCGAATTTAGGAAGATTAGTAAAATTTTGCGTAGGTATTAGGTATTATTAATCGTTTTTTAAATAAATATTTTGACACGATATTAGCACTACGACATAGTTCATAGATATGTACCTTCAATAGTTACATGATTTGACTTGGTATTTCGCCAGTTTATTGTTGATAGTAGCAGTGGTTCTTTCAGAAGCTTGGGTTAATTGGACTGATTTAATACCTTCTTGTAGGTGAAGTAGCTAAAGTCTAATGTCAGATTAAATATATGAAATTTGGAAGATATTTCTGAGAAATTATTTTTGATAAGCAATTGAATAAAAACCTCAAATAAGACATTTTGTTCGGTCAGTGGAAGCTGTACACACATGAAAGTTCGTGTTCATCTGGAAATATCATCGATTCGAAAAATGAAATGATATTTTTCATCTCATAACATGTATAAAATGGCGTCTAATTATTTTTAATTCATATACCCACTTAATATAAATTAATTTATTAAAAAAAAAATTTCGATCAAATCCGAATTGCGACGGAAAATGCCGAATCGCATCATGTGCCGCAAAAGGTAAACTTCGGCGTTGATTCAGTGTTTAACTTCGCGTGATAACGCGTGTTCCGTGGACCAAAATACCTACCATTGTATTCGCTTTTCGCGGTTTTTTCTTTCTTTTTTTTCGCTTTGAATCGTTGTCGATTACTTAATTACATATTGATATCATATCATTTCTTCGGATTTACATTTTTACTGATTTTATATTCGTGATTATTTTTTATCTTGATTAGAATTAGTTGACTCGATCGTGATATTTCGCCCGTGGTGTCGTGAGGACTGTTTTGATATCATTCGCCGGTATTTCCCATAAGCCGCTGAAACGTCAGGTATGTTGGTTATTTCACTTGAATATTTGATAATTAAAATGTTCATTAATCTGTATCTGTCACATTTTCATTCATCAAATTTGTTGAAACGTGACGTGTGGTTGGTATACTAATCAATTTATCGTCACTCATCACCATCAATAGTACATTATCGGTCTGCGGTCTGCCCATGTGTACTTAGATGTACTTAGCTCTTAATGAAACGAATATTCTCTTGTTGAACATGTGGTATGAATTTATTTTGCTCAATGAAAGGTTTAGTGGATATTTTTAGGTGATAAGTGCTCTGGTTGAGTAGATCGTTGTCGTCTAATCCGTGGAATGAGTTCCGATGAAGTTCATCGATGCCAGAGAAATTGACAAGGTAGAGTTTTGTTGGATTGATGTTGATTTAAATAATTGATTTGTATGTTTCATATTATGGTTGTTTCTTCTCGAACGATTTGAAAGATTTTTCGATGTTTTACTTTTTTTATCTCATACTGACAGATCTGTTTTCGTCGATAGATTGAAAAACTGACATAGATAACACTAACCGGCGAGTCGAGTATTTCTGCAACAATGAATGGGACAGTTCTATAAAGACTTGGATATCTGAAATGAAGTTGAATCGCTATTTTCACTAAAGGATATAAATGATATCAAATGAAAGGAATTCTCGCGGCGACTTTTTTCGAACCGAAACGGTCTTGTTTTGACTCTCTTGTAAGCAATTGACACGTTGTCAATACACGATAATAAATTTCATCTTGATCAGGACAGAAAAAGAAGTATATCTGAACATGATAAAATTCATCTTGAAAAATTCAACGACATAATATCAAAAGATATTCGGTGATGTATCGCAACATCGTTTCGATCGAAAATTTACATTTTCATTAATACCTTCAATCGTCGCGAACTTCGAAAACAAGGTGTATTCGTATTTGAAAAACATTTCCATTGTTATCTTTATATGAAACGCACGTTTTCCAAATGAAACGTATTCTAAAACGTGAAAAAATTTCCGGAAAGTTATACAATATCGTCGAACGGCTCTGCGAGATTGATTAAAATTGTGTCAAAGGCGTTGAGATCCAAAGAAGTCTCAAGGGAGTAGAATATAACATCGGAACGCCATTTATATCGATGTCGAATGGAATATGAGGATGTAACTTTGTCGTGTAGTTAGATAAACAAATATGAAAAATTCCTTTGCCAAGTATTCCTTCGACTTGGCGAGGTACCTTTTTCAGGCTGTAACTTGTTTCATCTTTTGTTTCAGGCGATTCTATTGAAAAGCTTGTGTATCTTGCGAATGGGGAATTATCTTGTGATAATTTCGCACAAGTTTAAATTGGTGTGGTTATTTGTGTAATTTGAATGCCTTCGAGTGAATTGAAATTTAAAGGATGTGAAGGTGTTTGGATGTCTATTTGAATTAGTGGTCGATAGTTAGGATCTATATAAATTATGGTTAAGAATTAAGATAAGTACGAGTTTCTGGATTTTTATTACTTAAGAGTTGGTCTGAGTTGATCACGTGTTGATTATTTTATGATTTCAAAGAAATATTAATCAGAAGTTGAAGGATGAGCGAATAAACGAAACAGAACAGAAGAAATTAATTTGAACAAAACTAAAAGAATGCTTTAAGTCCTTTTCCTTTAAACAAAACTTTCAAACTCTTCATTATTCGTTTTTTTTCAAATTTTTAGAATTTTCGTGTGGCAGCACTGAACAGTATTTCTATTTCATGCCCATAGAGCGCGCATCTTGTACCTTGTACGCGGGGTTGCCACACGTTACATAACTAATGAAAAATAAACACGAAATGAAAAACGTTCGAACTTTTTCCAACTTTTTAAGTTTCTCGAGAGGAAGTATTTTGTTTTAAATTTTATTGAGAGTTCGATTGAATAGTCAACATCCCTATTCTTGAATGAATACCTACAACTTTTATGTACAATAAGTAACGACTGCTTGAAGAGTTTTTGACGCGAGTTTCCAAAGAATATCGATTCGTCATTGGTTACTTTATTAGCTTCAACTTTCCGATACAACCCTTGTAATTGTGGTTTAACTATCTATTTTTTATTTCGACTAACAACTCTTAAATCGTGGAGATTTTACATTTATAAAAATTATAATGGTCTCGAAACGAAGTTTTTCCCCACGAACGTACTTCACATCATGTTTTACAATTTATTAAAGAAAGGTAAAAAAACTACGAAATCTGATCCACGAGCTCATGTACCTGGTCGAATTGCACGCCATCGGGGAATAAGCGCAAATACGTCCAAGTACTTGCGAATCTTCTGTATAAAAACAAACGCTGAAAATAAAAACTTCACGAAACGATTACTACGTATTCGCATCAAATTGCAGTTCGTCATGAAAACAAAGTAGGGAAAAAGTAATAAAAATTTTTCATAGTTTGCTTGCCACGGCAAGGCGAATAGTTGCTTCTTGTTGTTCAATTAGATAAGAGTTTTTTCTTGATACCTTGAGGGATTCTGCGAAGTTTTCTTGTGCAAGCGGCCGTCGGCGTGTATTTGCAATTTCCTCCGATAGCGCCTGGTTTTAATTTTCTCCTCGTCGAATCGTAATTCAACGTGTATGTACATAGTTCGAAAAGAAATTCAATAACGCGTATTAGGTTCATAGATGATAATTCGCATGTGGGGAAAATCTCATTATCTGCGAAACCAGCAAAGAAGAAAATATCGCGGATTAACGGATGAGGTGGATTTCTACGCGAATAAAACACGCTCATAAATCATGCCGTGGCCGCAACATTTTGAAACTTGATTTGTGGCCTTAACCATTTTCCTTTTGGTAGATGTAACGAGATATTCAATCGTACCTTTGGAATAGATTTATTTGTAAAATACATCCTCCCCTTGATAATACGAGTACTCGTGGTGACCGTTTGATTTACTGGTACATAATTGACGTTGTATTGTGTACTAGAATTTGCTCTCGCGACGAATCAAATTCCACCGGAATTTTTCCTCTGCTTGATATTTCTAGAAAACGAAGTCGTTTTGTTGATTTACACTTAATCCTCGTACAGATACCGTTAAACGTATACAAACCTTCACATATTGATTCCAGAACAAAAAATAAACGAGATAGGATGTTTCTCTGGGAATTATTCGCAGCTTTTTCAACCTAACCATATACGTAAACTACAATCTTGAACGCAACGAGCTTTTCTTCCTTTTATTCAGTCAACTACGATTATAGCGTCGAAAAAAGCATCATTGTCATTGTGAACATTGTTTTTTTCTCCTAATTTTCATCCAGTTGATTTTTCGTTCTCAAATATCACTTTCGAAATGTTTTTTTGGCCGACTCGACCCCGGTGTTAATTAATTTTCCGATGAGAGTGCACTACTCGTAATGATTCGTGCTACGCTATTTTATCTCACGTCAACATACCATAAGCTTGATTGGATCGAGTAAATGAAATCGTTTTTGCCCATTCGAAAATACCTACGCGGAAGAGATTTTTTTTCTACACGAAATTCTTATTTTCATTACAGTTTGAGGTTTTCGTTGTAAAAAGAAGGTAGCTTAATTTTTCATTGTAGTTTTTTAAACTCCTCGTCCGATGTCGATTCTAACAAATGAACTCTTCTTGGTTTTATGGACAGTACAGAATCAAGATAAAAGTTTTCTATTTCTATCGTTTATATTTAAGTTACACTTTTTTTCAACGTGGCTATCTAAGATGAATTGAATTGTCAGTACCAATAAAATAAATTACCTTGGTTTTAAAGATATAATATTTCGATCGTCTAGTAAAGCTTTAGAAGTATTGGATTTTGAAGGGATTTAAGGGGTTGATTGTGTTCTTGTTCAAATACCTTTTAACCATCGTGATTGTGAAATTTTTCTGACCAGTGGTAACTTTGCATAAAAAACGTTGAAATGTTAAAATAGCTTGGAAATGATCAAAATTAGTTGAAAACTGCCTAGGATTACGAAAAAATGTCGAAATGTTAAAATTATATAAAGTTGTTCCTTATTCCCACAGAATTGTATAAAAATGGTTAAAATGCCGTTAAAATAGCTTGGAATTTATCTAAACTGCTTGAAATTACGCAAAATTGTCAAAATGTTATAAATTGTTTAAAATCGTTCAACATAATCGCATAAAAATTGTTAAAATTTAGTTAAAACACTTTAAAATTGATCAAAATTAGTTAAAAACTTCCTAAAATTACGCAAAAATGTCAAAATGTTGTTAAAGTTGTTTGAATTTAAGCAGTTTTTAACAAGTTTTGATCAATTCTATGCTACTTTAACAACACTTCAACAGTTTTTATGCGATTTTAAACAAATATTATACAATTTAAACAATTTTAACTACTTTTAAGCAGTTTTTAATTAATTTTGATTAATTCCAAGTTATTTTAGCAACATTTTTTAACAGTTCTTATGCGACTTTTAGCAATTATTAAACGATTTTAAACAACTTTAACATCTTTTTGACAATTTTGAGTACTTTTAAACAACTTTTAACTAATTTTGATCAAATTTATGCTACTTTATCAACATTTCAAACAGTTTTAATGCAATTTTGAGCAATTTTTATGACATTTTAACCATTTTGCTTAATTTTAAGAAATTTTTGACTAGTTTTGATCAATTCTAAACTATTTTAACAATATTTTAACAGTTTTTATGCAACTTTAACCAAATTTTTTGTTAATTTAATCGTTTTACACAACTTTTGTGCATTTTCGAGTAATTTTTAACAAGTTTTGATCGATTCTAAACCATTTTGATAACATTTTAACATTTGTTCTGCAATTTTGAGCAAAGTCTTCATCAACTTAATCGCTTTGTACAATTTTTTTGCAGTTTTGAACAAATACTGAACAATTTTGAACGATTTCAACCACATGTTGACAGTTTTGTGTAATTTTGAGCAATTTTAATCAATTTACATAAAATTTTGACAATTTTTAAGGATTCTCAAACGAATTTTTCATTGAATTTTAGCTATTGGCACGTGTTTTATTCAATTTTTGGCAAATATACTGTGATTTTAATGAATTTCCGAGGATGGAAGATGAGTTTTGCGAAGTTTTTGTGGAATAACGATACATCATGATTTATGATCTAGGGTTGGGGTGGGGTTAAGCATCAAAAACCGCCTGAGGGCAGCAAAAAGTGATCGGGTCCAGGGTAAGAAAAACCCGTAATATGCTCCTGTTAATGATCACTTGAAAATTTCTTTGAGAGAAATGATGAAAGATGCATTAGTCGAAGGTATGACAAATTATGTAAAATAGATAACGTCTCAAGCTCCTGAATCATACCTTTCTCTGTTACCGTATTTTTAGCTCTTTTCAAGGAAAAAATCCGGAGGGCTTCATTGATAGGGAATATTATACGTATGTATTTTCATTATTATTTTTTTTTTTTTACGAAAATCTCGCTTCAAAAAACTAAACGACGTTACTTACAATGGCTTAATTCTGGTCGCCTTTATTACTATAATTTTCAATATTTTCTACCGTCGTGAAATTTCGAAAAAAATGATAATTCCGAGGTAATTCTTTTCCTAAGATGAATTACACATAACGTATACTTCGATCTAACATCAACTTGACACATACTGATAGAAAAAAATCCATCTCCGAGAACATGAAAAATTCAAACCTATTTTACAATGCGAATGGTAAAAAAACATTCGCGAATTCCGCATACCGTGGTAATAAAAATCGATGAAAAAAAAAATGACAACAAAAAAAAGAGCGATAACCCTCTCATAAATAACCCGATAAAAGTGAATTTTTATTAAAAGGGCCACGTACTCGACGTACACGTATACGACGTATTAAAAAAATGAGCAAAAAATAACACGAAGTTGTCAAATCCGCCCGATGAATTTACATTAGTATAGCAGATTGCGGACCATTGTGAAAATTCTATAACCATAGAATAAAAATATCGCTGATGCATCTCTGCTTATCTTTTTTTTTCCTGAATTTTGATTCGAGTCGAATACAAGGGGATAAGATTTATGTTACTCAAATAGAATGATGAGATTGACGAGGGCAATTTTCTTTATTGTGGAGGAAATTTTCGCCGCATCTTCATAGTAATATATCGGCTCGATTGGTTATTTTCTATCTCGAGCTGCGGAAACGAATAACCGTAAATTTTCACCTCGAGTTTTAATTTAAAAACGCTATTATTTAAAGTGTGATTTAAAAGCGTTCGACAGTTCAGCGCGGGTCGTAATATGAAATTCATATTATCCGCGATCACAGTTGAAAGTTCGTTATTTTCCTCTCACCCGACCATCGGGGTACGGATTAGATTGACGAGCTGCTCAAAAATCTCAAGCATCATTCACCATTCCAATCTATATCGGAATAATGGTCGAGAATTTTTATCATTTTCACCAAATAGCTCGACGGCTCGAGATTAATTAGGTTTATTTTTATTGGGTTATTCGTTTGAATAAAAAATTCGCTTTTCGCGAATTCGAGCCACGCGTCGGAATCCAAGTACGTAAGATCGGTCATTATTTTCTCGAACGTGATTATTTTCGGGAAAAAATCTTCGTTGATTTATACTCTTTCGTTTCTCGATTGTTTCGCGAAGCTCAGCGTGAATTACACGTTGTAATAAATTTCCTCGACGAATATTTATTTTTAGTGGTTTGTAAATTACGTATCGCGGTTAATATTCGCTGTACTGAACGCCGAATACAAACGTCCACCATATCCAAATTATATTCGTATATTCGCGTCGAAACGGTAACGCCGTCGTATTTGCCGTTCTCGTAAATATTTAATTTCACCATTTTTACTCCCATACACGAAATATTTTTTAACGAACCGAAAAAAACCGCTACATTCTGTGCATTTTTATTCATAAACGTACCAGAAGAAGAGGGTAACTATACAAAATCTACGCTCGAATTGAAAAACATATGAAATATTTCACTTCGTATGAATTTACTCATCTTATCTGCCTCCTTTTCGCTTTTCGGAGATTTGATATTCCGAGGACTTTTTTAATAAAAGTAACATTCGTCCTTGTTGAATTGCTACAGAGAGAACATTTCATTAAATCTACCAGCACAATGCCTCCTCTCTTTATTTTCACCAACTCGAATCCACCATCTAGGTTCTCATTCGATAATTAAACCAAGCGAGTTAAACGTGTTTTCTGAAACGAATTAGACATCTTGAATGTTTTTTTGCGACTTTCAACACCCTCGCTTTTCGTCTTACACGATTTCTCTTTTGCGCCAAATTTACGCGAAGTAAGCCTTTTTTTTTTGTCGTGTAAAATAACCAAAAAATACGACTTTCAGATTCCTACAACGATCCTTTTAATTGAATTTTTTTCTTATAATATAAATTAGGGTAATAATTTCGCTGAGATTGGGCTTCATCGAAGGGGTTTGTGAGCGATTTTTAAACACCCTGCGTTGTTTTTTTAACGAGAATTTTATAAATTGAGTCGACAGTTTTCCAACAAAAATTGTTTTCTGTTCTTTAAATATTTTCTAAAGTTGTAATTATTTTTAGGAATATTGTTTTTTAAATAATTAAATATCCATGTGGAATTTTTGCAGGTTTTAGGTGTACTTTGAAATAATCGGAAATAAATTGATTTATTAATAATAAATGAATGGAATAGATGAATAAACAAATAACCTGGAATTTTTATTTAGGCGTTTTTTCATTCTTTTTTTCATCTTTTAACCACCTGAAATTCTCTTCAAAAATTTAGCTGACGCTTTCAAAACTTTGGGATGTTTGCGAATTTTGAAATATTAGAGAGCTCGAAAATTTGGATAAAAATCAGAATATCAGTGGAAGTTCCGGAGTAACTGGAAATGGAGAAATTTGAGTACAAGTGATCGGCAACATTTTTAGAAGACTAATTTTCAACTTTTTTTCCTTCAAAAGTTGATGTACTTTTAAAGTTCAATTTATTTTCAAAATAATTAAATTAATTTCATTTTTTTAATCTTTAATTATTTGTTTAACCGCTATTTCTGGCACAAATTTTATTATTATAAAAATTTATAGTTAAATAAATTTAATATAATTTATTTTGCAAATCAAAAAATTGTTTATTTTTGTTGCCTTTGTTTTTTATGTCTTTAGGGCTAACATGCGTTCACAACTTAGGTCTAGTACAAAATGCTAAAGCAGGAACAAGAAGAAAGAAAAAACAAGTACAGATAAACTACAAAATATTTACGATTAATAAAAAAGTATAAAAATATCACATATTTGACTTGAATTTCATTAAATAATCCCGCCTCACTTATTTGTTGCATTCGCGGGGAAAAAATGAATTTTGAGCTATATTTTTGAAAAAACCTTGCTTCGGTTAGTCTAACTCACCTTAGATACCTCTAGAAGATGAAGTGCTACTAAAATTTGAACGAAAGTCATTGCAGGAGGCATTAGGACAACTTGGATCATCTTTTCGGGGCTATCCATTTTTTCCCATATTTTTTCGATTCCTATGACCTTAGGGATTAGTAAAATAACTTTGAGAATAACGATTTTAGGAACCCTTGAATTGGAATAAATGAGTCAATGACACGAATATCATTACTTATCCATAAGTACAGTGCTTTTACTGCGAAATGGGAATATTTTGACGCTGTTACTACCAAAAAGACATTATATCCTCGATTTCGTGATATTTGAAGGGACCTGGTACCTAAACAGAACACGATAATCGATAGATTTTCGGGAATTTGGGAAGTATCCATAACTGCAAATCCCCATACTCACTTCGAAAATATTTTCCCCTCGTTTTCCGGATCAGGGTGGAGCTGGGGATTTTAGATTTTCCAAAATAGGTCTCCCGGAAATTTTTTCCATGCTCTGCGTTTTAATCACCTCGTCAAAAATGTCGCTAGAATGACAATCGACTACAAAAACTTGTCTAATATATTTCATTTAGTTGAAAGAAAAGTGGGATAGTGAGAATATTTTTCGTAATTGTAAAATAATGAATTTTCATTGCAAAAAACTTTTTTTTGGGAATTTTCACATCAACGAAATATAGATACATTTGTTCGTCACGCTTTTATGAAAGCTTATTTACCCGAATGGTCTCATTATCCGTATACAATGTTAATAATTAAGAAGCTTAAAAATTACGCATTTCTAGGTGTGAAACTTTCAATGACGTAAGGATTTTGGAATATTCGCATAACATATCGCCTAATTTCACTTCCAAAATGTATTCCTCTCCGGTGAAGTTTTCGTTAAATACTTAATCATTTAATAGTAGGTATTTTGTTGGAAAAAGACACCTTTTAAGATACCAAATTAATCATCGACATCTTCATTGTTCGAAGTTGCAGGTAGAAATCTGGATATATTCGGTACCTTATTTCCGCCATATTCGCGTACGTGGTTTCATCTCACATACGTTACGCCTTGGAAGAATATACAAAATGGTAGACTCGAAACAATACAAGCTTTTGCGTTATTTTCAAAAGCTCCCAAATCTACGATACGAAATAATATATGAAAAATTAATGGATTATAACGTAACGCGTCGTAGTTCCGCCGCCAATTCGGCAATCTCATTTATTCAAAAATATGATAACCGTAACGAGCACGCCGAAGCATCAAAGCGTAAAATCTACCAAACTGTCGATATAAAATTTATTTCAATATGTTCGAAGGCGAAGAAATAAGAGTTTTTCGAAATTTATACCCATAACTTTCGAAAAGCTCCGTCAAATTATTTTCGTAAAACTGAAAAAAAATTGTTCAATTTTTAATGGCGAAAAATCGACAAATAGAAAAATAACACATGGTCAACAAGTGCGATGCAATATAGGATCCCTACGTAGTTATACAAAGGTTCAAAGCTTTTCATTAAGGAAACCCCATTAATGCGTAAAGATTTCTAAATTACATGGTCCTTTTCATCTTCTAATCGGTATTAACTCGTACACTCTGCTCTGGGGAGCCTTACAACCATATTCTTGCCACGAAATTCGCCATCCTCGACGTCCATACCTTTTACGTATACAATATTGACCCGAAATGCTGTTATACAAAGCCAGCGATTTTTTTCAACCCTACGAAATCTATTTTTCGTGTAATTACCTCTGTAGGATTTATTATTGTTAATGCTTAATGGTAATATCGTGTTTGTTTTGTACGATTAAAATACTACGCATTTATGTATACTTTCGTAAAGACGAAAAAGCCTAATTTACCCTATAAAGATACCACGCATGAGAATTTTTTCACCCCCAATTCCCGGCCGCAGCTACCGTCGAAGATACCTCGTAAAAGCGTTACAGGTAAAACGTTACGATATCGTGTTTTGCACAAACTTTATCAAACTCTGCGAACCGTTCGCGTCAACTTTATTTTGCGAAAATCTGCAGACTTAGTTCGACTCTTTTCAAGGTACATTGTTATACTTCGTATACTTCGCTAAAGTGTAATTACCAAATATTTAATGATGCGCGACATTCGATGCTAACCTATTTGAATTGTACCCGAAAAAGGGTATTTTCAGAAATATTCATCTCGTTGGATTATTTACGCAGCGTCGTGTAGGAAAACGAATTTTTGCGTGGTTTACTTTTTTACAGCGATGAAAAAAACATTAGGGGTTTATCGCGAAGATACTTTTAACAAATGGATGTAGATGCGGTTCATAAGAATTCTTCAAGTTGCGAAAATATTATTAATGGTTTAAGAAATTGGTATGATTGATTATTAGTACGAATATTTCTTCTTTGTTATATAAAATAAAACAAAAGAGATACGTATATCTGCCAAAATGGCGGGCGAAAATTTGGTCTTGGTGGAAAAATTTCAAGAAGGAAACGATGGTTGATATATGGAATAAAATCTAAATCAGTTACGAAAAAGAAATTAAGAAGGTTGAATCGAATATTAAAAATAATTCAAATACCCCCAAAATTTTAGTACAATCGATCAGAAAACTCTTCGCGTCATTTTTGTGATATTGTGATGATTTTTGGAGGAATTTAGTGCCACCAAATTATTACTACAATCACCCAGAAGTATCACGAAAGTTTTCAGTTATTGTGGCGGTTTTTAAAGATATTGAAAATATCACTAAAATATCGTCGTAATATTGCGGAAACGTCAAAGAGAAGCTTTTGAGACTTTATGGTGATATTTTGGTGGTACGTGATTAGTTGTCTCCAAAAATCCACGATTTCCGAAGATACGGTAAAATATGCGTTTAAATAATAAGAAAAGACGTATTATCGTACATAATTCGCAAATCGGTTCATAAATAACAAAACTTAGACCGTAGATTGCGAATGACCTATCTCGATATTCCTTTTTATGAATAAAATCGAGGTATCGAAAAATTCAGCCTAAAAAAACCTCCGATATTTTTGATATAAATATCGTAGTTTTTTTCTTTCATGTATTTTTCTTCACGTCGGTGAAAGGTTACGCAACCGAAAAGAAAATTTCCTGTGATGATGCTAAATTAAAAGTAAAGCATTATTCGTTCAAATATTGCCATTGCTAAGTCACGTGCTGATAAGGAAATATTTGAAGTAAGTTATAAAGGTAAAATGCTGTAGTTATTCTCGACACGAAACGTACTTTTAAATTACCTTGCAAATGATATAAGTCTGCACAAGGGTGCAACAAAACGTTTAGACGATTTTATTATATGAATTTATACGGTTAATAAAATAAATGTAGTTATGGCGTAACTCGTTAATGTCTGACGATGAATTGGCAATGAAAAATATTCACGATTTAAATAAGTCGTCTCCGCACGAATCATTTTGAAAATCAAACATCGTAAATATCTCATTATTCAACGATAAGGTGTCGTAGTAGAAATACTTTGAAAGTTACGATTTTCCAATGAGCTTTATCTTTTCGTTTTATATTTTTTTACTTTTTTTTCAATCTGTTACCTGATGTTTTTGCGAATCAAGTTTCGCGTATTTAAATGAGGTGAATGTTTGCAAAAGTGATGATGGCCAGTGGCAGAAAAGATGACAAAGGGATCATTATTTGAATTTTGAAAATTAACCCTACATTTCTAAATCGATTTATTAATTAAAGTTTCGCGAAATAATTTCCCAAACAAGCAATACGATTTAATTAATATAATGACACCGAAAAAGTATATTTAATCGATGATGAAAATTATATGGTAAATTGACGTTGTCATCTTGTTCCCACAAATTAATTGAAACACTCTAAAGTCTGTAAAATGAATACAAATAAATTGGAAAAGATTCAAAATTCGCATTTAAAAAGAAACTTTACAAGAGACGGGCGCAATTAAAGGCGCCAAGCATTCATTACAAGGAAATAACGACGAATTGGAAAGTTATACAAATAAAAAGAAGCATGTTTATTTGCGTACGCGGAAAAACACATAATACTTGTTGCTGAATTTTTTCAACAAGTCGCATAATTCTTTTGTGTTATTACTTCCGATTTAGAAACACTTATGTGGTTGGAAAATAGCGGTTGGAAATTTACGTCGGAGGGTTGAAACGTTTTATCCGAGGAACATATTTTTCTGATGGTGTAGACCTGCGAGATGTTTCTATAGCGTATAATTTTCCCCTCTTGTTCGTTTCCTTCGGTTCCCTTTTTTGGTCGCTTCGATGAAATATTCAATGGAACGGATTCCACGTTTGGGTGTATTCGTTTAATGAAGTAGATTAATTATGAAAATTTCAGCATTGAATTTATTTACCATCCTGTGGGAGATGATAAAAAGTGTAATTTGAATCTTGGTTGTCGATAAAGCAAATTTTGCCGAAGTGTTTTCTTATAAATATGAAATAAATGAAAATCGGTGAATGTTCGGAAGCGTCAGAGATCATCGATTTCGCGTTGAGACAGTTGACTGCGAAATTCTAAGAGGCGTGTTGGCCTAAAAGAAGATAAGGTGGTAATTCTGAATTATGTATATTTAATTACTTATGCAGTTATGAGCCTTCGAAGGAAGCTGATCGCTTAAGAATTATCCTGAATGTGCGATCTTTCGCAGAAACAACCACTGAGATGAGGTTTCAGACAAAATTCCACAATTTCTGAAATTTGAAACCTAAATGAGACAGTTTCAAGAAACCAATAAATGCGTCAACGTTTCATCGACAATACGATGTACTTCAACTAAGGGTCCATAAGTAATTAATCACTTAGTACATGAATTCCGTTTTGTTTTCTTTTTTTATTGGTATTTTGTAATTGACGATGTTAAAGGCACCAAAAGGTGCCCACTTTAATAAATGTTCATCTCATGAGCATCGCCTTTAATTACAATTCAGGCAATTCATCCTCACACCAATGTAAGATAAATTGCTGACATGAAATTGGAGGATATGCAACAGAGCATTACATTGCAAAAGAAGTTGCCTACATACTTGATAAGTTCATCGCTCTAGGTATATGAGAATATCTCGTATAATGCAGATTTTGAAAAACCGCTTGAAACGTGGATAACATGAAGTAAAACTCTCTTGACAACCCAGAGAACAATCTTATGGTTAGAAATTTTCACTACGTGCAAATTCTTGGTTAAATTGTTTCTTTCGGAATCAGTGATGACAAGGCGATAAGTAAATTCGAGATATTGAAAATTTCACATTACATTGTGTAAAATTAGAATAGACGAGTTAAGTAATTTCAGCAATAATTAGCATCATGGTTTATGGTTTCGGTTAAAGACAAAGTTGTAAATGTAAGCGGTTTCCAAGTTTTGAATAACTATAATTTGACTGATGTGATATTGAGGGCACCTGGAAAGTTTTAATTGTTGGCTTTCGGCTATCGAAAGCTCTAAAATTCGATATTGTAAGGAAGTGTACATTGTGTTTTGTTTTTATCGCAGCTATTTCGCACGTGTTAACGCACGTGTTCCTTATTTACTTAGGTAATAGGTATCCTCGAAGAAGACATTTTGAAAATAAATTCCTAAAATTACAACAAATTGCATCCATTTTCACGTCGTTACTCAGATACAAAGTTTATAAGTGTAATTGCTTCGGTATATTTTTTCCCCGAAGGACGTAATAACGTCGTGTCACAGCGAAAGTAATTTGATATTTCGTTGCTCGTGAAAGTAATTTTCCAGTGTCTTTGAAATACCTAAATACCTCGGTTAAATGAAAATTATCATGGAAGTTACAAAATATCGTAAGCTGTTGAAAATTAAGCATAAAAATTATTCTTTTAGGCATTACGCGAGCATATTGCGAAAGATTGGTGTAAACGAGGGGATGTTTTCCTGCGCAAAAAAATTAAGACAAGGGGAAATTATGATTTATTTATTTTCGTGTTTAATTACTAAAAAGCAGGCCATGGTGTTGGAATTTTAATTCGTGTTTTATTATGAGATAATTTTTAGCGCGAGTTTGTCTCGTATTTTATAGATCCTTGTTCGAATGGTTTATTTTTCGTAATTTTTCTCCCGTAGTTATGAACAATTTTTAAAAAATTATACCCGCGTTATTTTGAAATTTAGAAATATTTCGTTAAAAAAATACCCACATCAACTAGAAATTACTAACCCGATAAAATAACGTTTCAATATCATTTGAGTAATTATAACGTACCCTGTGTCGAAATATAATTAAACTCGAAGTAATTATCGAATCGACGAGTGAGGCTGAAAATTCACGTATTTTGCTTTAATATCTTAACGAACACATAGCTGTCTGAAATTGATAAGACGAATAAATAATTCAACGCGATAGTAGAAATTAAAAAATATCGATTATTTCGGCCTTTTTGAATAACGTTAATAATACACGAACAAGTGAGAGGGGAAAAAAATCAACGAAATAACTTTCGGACAATGTATCCCTATGACTATGTAATTTGAAAATTGTACACGATATCGATATAATGGGTGGTCATTACTATGTGGCTTTCATTAACATACAGCTCGACTGTACCATTTAATTACGCAGTAAAATTTAAATACATAATTATACTTTTTCAATTTGGGTGTATTTTTTCCCAACTTGAGCAAATATTTACCAAAAGGAATTGGCCTAAATTATAGTCTCATCAAATATGTTATACAGGTCGGCTACTTTTCTATACTTTTTCCTTTTTTTTCACGATTAAGTGTTACTCAATTGACGTGCCATGTTTATTGTTATATTTATGGATGTAACCAATGTTTAATTTATGAAATTCAATACTGAAACAATTTTAAATTGATGTGGAAGGATGTATTAGTGGAGATTTTAGCGACTAATATGTTTATTTGCTCACTTCGTTTCACTTTTAAATTGCATAAAAACTGTAATCTTATTCAAATAGTTTATAAACGATCGAAGTTTTATTAAAAATTGCATAAAATACGCAAAATTGATTTAAAGTAGTTCAATATTTGCTAAAAACTGCATAAAAACAGTTGAAGTGTTGTTAAAATGCCATAAAATTAATCAGTATTTGTTAAAAACTAATTAAATTTACGATAAATAGCAAAAAGCTGTTTTAAATGTTGCATATCATATTTAAACTCCATAAAAGCCGTTAAAATGTTTCTAAAATAGCTTAAAATTTATCAAAATGTGTTAAAAATTACTTAAAATTACGAAAATTTGTTAAAAATATGTTAAAGTTGTTCAAAATTGTTCATTATTTGTTCAAAATTGCATGAAAACTGTTAAAGTGTTGTGGAAATGGCATAAAATTGGTCAAAAGTTGTTAAAAGTTGCTCGAAAATAAGCAAAATTATTAAATATCTCCTTAAAATTGCATGAAAGCTATTGAAATGTTGTGAAAATGGCATAAAATTAGTCAAAACTTGTTAAAAGTTGCTTAAAATTACGCAAAATTATCAAGATGTTTTAGAATTGTTTAAAATTGGTTAAAATTTGTTAAAAGCTGATAAAATTCAAACAACCTTGATCAATTTCAAAAACATTTTGACGTTTTTGCATATTTTTAAACAGTTTTTAACAAGTTTTCATCAATTCTAAGCTGTTTTAACATTTCAACAGTTTTTATGCAATTTTAAGCAAATATTGAACAATTTTAAACAATTTTGCGTAATTTAAAAAAATCTTTAGACGAATTTTGATCAACTCTAGGTTATTTTAGTAACTTTTAAACATTTTTTACGTTTTTATGCGATTTTATGCAAATATTGAATACTTTGAACAATTTTAATAACATTTTCACAATTTTGTGTAGTTTCAAGCAAGTTTAATCAATTTATATTGAATTTTTGACAATTTTTATGAATTTTCAAACGAATTTTTCATTAAATTTAGGCTACTTTCGTATGTTTTCTTCATTTTCGAAGAAATATGTTGTGATTTAAATGAATTTCCATAGATGGTAGATGAACTGAGCGAAATATTTGAAAAATATTGATAAACCGTTATGGAAGATCTAGTGTTGGGATGGGAATGAACTTCAAAAAGCGTTCGAGGGCGGCAAAAACCCGGAACACTTCTCTGCTGGTGTTTTACTGATTGAAAGTATCATTCAAATAATCCAATCAATTTTTAATTTCTTGCTTTGGATGATTAAAAAATGGCTAATTTTTCCATTACAGAATGGTATATCTGTATTCGATATTTTTATCACTGATAAGTCACCGGATTTATGAAGTTGGAGCTATTGTTGTTGGTCGAATAGCGACAAGTTGCGAGTCGTTCTTTAATAAAGAAGTGCAATCCTAGTCGCATTATCTTTTCTTTTCGTCATTTTTCACGTTTTCAGTAGGAAAACGGAAATTAAGAGGGAAACGTTCCGGTTGAGACTTGAAAGTGATAAAATGAAGCTTGTGATTGTTGATATAAAAATAATAATCGAAACAGAAATATCGGAAATACGTAGAAGATTCGCTTTGGATTGGAAACTTAGTAAAGAAAATTATCACATGAGTTGTAAAGGAACATCACGTACTATTGAAATTACATAATAGTATTTCATGTGATAAAGAAAAGAAGAGGTAAAAGGAATCGGTATTTTATTTATATCCCTGTAATTCGACCGATTTCACCGAAGCAACGATTTGTGTTCATTTCAAAGAAAGAGTAGGTATAAATATTAAGGAAGTAGGTATGTTTCGTCATGTGGCAAGTGTATTTGAATGGTCAACATATCAATGATATTGAAAAAAATAATAATTTATTTTCACGAGGTTATCATTGCCTATTCAATACATTTTCATCATTTTTAATTCGCATCGTCAATTAGGTAACGTTTGGGTAGATTCCGAAGGAAGGTAAAAATCACAAAAATAAATACACATGACCTATTTCATAAAACTAGAAATGTTTAAATTAAAATCATCATGTACTTTTTATTTAATCTATCGATTATTTTATTAACAGCGTTTTTCTAAACAACACGAAAAGAATAAGTTTTCATAAGTAAAACACGACCTGAAAAAATACGAACAAGTTATTTTTCAAGAAATGTTGTCATTTTCTATATAAACTCCGCTCATATAGTTTATTATCGAAAAATTCGTAATTCTTTTTCGCCTTTGATATACGACAAAAAGTATAAAAAACAAAACCAATGAAGAAATTTAGTCGTAAAAAAAACAATTGCCATGGGAAAAATCAAAAATTGCAAAGAACGAATTTTCCGGCGAAAAGGAAATACGTACGAATTCGCGTTTATGATCGATTTTAAGCTGAATTCGCATAATGAAAAAATTCTTCGCGATTTTTTTTTCAAGTTATATATTTTTCACAAATGTTGGAATTCAAACAATACGCAATTTTGGAACTTTTTTTCTCACCTGAAATCAATTCTTTGATTAAACTTGGAATTTTTGCCGACGAATTCGAAAAGCGGGAATCCGCTTCGAAAAGTTAATATTTTGTTCGTGTGTTCGAGTTTCCTAATTTCCATTTACAGTTTTTTTCCATTTAAGTTGAAAAATTTAAAATACGGCGAATGCACGAAAAAAAGAGCAGTAACTAATCGTCGCTTGTTTCAGATACACATAGGAGACTACGAAGCTATAAATTATTACCGATGGGATATGTCATTAAGAGCTTTAAATCGTATCGAATCGACGTTCACGTGTTGTGTTGTTTTGAAATGTTCGTTCGCGATAAAATTAAAAATAGGAAGAGAGCTGGAAGCCCATGTGAAATGATATTGGCAAATAGAACGTTTTAAATTGGCAGCAAACTAATTGTTGCCAGTTTGTTGGATTGTTCGCGATCGTATATTATGGTATTGGTCGTTGAAGATGTGTCTAAGGATGTAATTTTTTACTTATGTTGGAGTTTCTCACCAGTGTTGGTGCTTAGGTTGCTATAGTAATGTCAAAATGATGTTGCCACTCGCAGTTTCAACCTTCGCGGGAATATTTTTTGGTAATTTTTATACCGTAGATTTGAATGCTGCTATGAAGTTTTCAACAGAAAAGAAAGATTTGAAAAATGTAAAAAATTTCGACTTTTAAGTTGAAGTACTCTCGAAAGAAATTCTTCACGAATTTTTTTCCTGTATGAATAAAATGAAAAGAAAAAGTTTTCGTATTTCCTGAGAATATTTTTAAATTAATTCAGAAATCGTAAAAAGAAATTCATATACAAAAGACTTCATACCTTCGTATTTTCAGGTTCAAAAAACAAAAATTTTAATTTCCATAAATCGGGAATTTTTTTAAATTGAAAATTTCATCCTCAAACTTTGATACGAAAATACTCAAGCACTTTTCTGCATATAGCAATAATAAAAGGTTGCCATCAAGTTGACACAATATATGGGGAAGTTGGCATAATCCATTGTTCAATTAAGGAAGACGTTTACGTACCTTGCAATGTGGCACATGTTTTAAAAATTCGTCCGGATAAAAGCTTTTCCAAATAATCCCTCCATCAAGCGAATATCTAATTTATATTCGCAGATTTTTTTCTCCTATTCATATTTACTATATTACCAAGCACATATACA
>QBDW01000843.1:0-100224 GCA_003261595.1 Maconellicoccus hirsutus
AAAAATTGTCTATAGCACTTTCAGAAAAGCGGAGCCCGATGTAAAGTGACCCCCTTGCCCTCTTCTCGAATACTCTGCTTATACTGCTTCAGTGAAATGAAGATCAAAGAGTCACAATTAGCAAATATCAACTCCATTGGTAAATATTTCTTTAAAAAATTTTCCATACATTTTAATAACTACTTGACTTCAAAGTACTTGAAGTAGAAATGATTTTAAGCAAATATTAGGCAAATTGATCGATGAATAATGAGTTCAAAGTACCGATCTAAAGCCAAAAATTGGAATAACGATTACCGCCATGATTTATCATCACGTTGACGCGAATCCTTATAAAGTTAACGGAAAAGAAATGTGACTTGGAGCCAAATCTCCAAAAAGTCATAAAATCAACATTTCCCTACATGACTTATCTCGAATTTTGGGCTAAAATTATGGCTAGAACCTTCAAAATACGGTAACATCGATTTTTTTTTCAACTTTCATGCGTCATAATCATATGATTCATTTCTCATATCGCAAATAATTGTTATCGTGAAAAAAATAGATTGGTTATCAAGTCACAGGGCACGTGACTTTGTAAGTCGACCAGACGTGATTTTCTAGAGCAAATTTTGTAACCCGCGTTGCATAATTTTTCGATTGTTGGGTGTTACCATATAAACATACACGTATTAACTTGATCGAATATTGTTAAAGTATTATGTGTGCTTTTATTAGAATTGATTCATCAGTCATACAGATTTTTCTTTATGGGCAGAAATGTAATTAAGAAGGTGCGAGGTCCCATTTCCGTTCCACGAGTAAATTTTCTCAGTGAAATTTGGGATTGTTTCTTTGAAGGATTGTTTATACTTCCAGGGAGCGGATTTTCATGTTTTTATATGTTTGGCATTTCTGAAGTAGAAACAGTATATTAACCACACAAAATGAGCCCTATTTTATTTTGCATATTTTGCCTATAAACGCATATTTCGGCATATTTTCCCATTATAAGCCGCATATTTAAACGTTTTAGCGCATATTTGGCCAAATTTTCGATTTTTAACACATATTTTGCTAATTCGCATAATTTTTCGAAAAAACACGTGTTTCCCTCAATTTTCGAATTTTGACAATTTTTTTTTCAACACTGCAGAAAAGAAAGTTTTTACTAGCGCTCCAAGCGTTAATTATTCTGGATGATTATCGAAGAAATTTCACCGTTGAAAATCTAAGATACCATATGTTGATCTCTTTTTATACTAAGTTTGGCCAAAACGAAGAAGACGAATAAAAATTTTCTTAATTTCTGTAAAAATTCTTTAATTTCTGTTAAAATTGTGCAATTTTTCCCTTTTTTGCCACGATTTCATCAAAAATTTACATTTCGACCGCGAAATCAAGTAGATGGGGTCATGCTCTTTAAAATGACACCCATATCGTTGTCGCATATTTTTTTGTTTTTAGAGCATATTTGGCTCATTTTTAGCGCATAAATATGGCATATTTTTCCGTTATAAAACGCATGAAAATCCGCTCCATGTTTATAACATTATTTCAAGACTCGAGCAAAAAATGGAAACGGAAACTGGACCGAAACTAATATTTTATTTCCATAGAGAACATAACACTATAGAAATATGTTCACTCTTCATGGAATAACCTTCTCATTTAATTTATGATAAAAATTTACCTCCAAATCTGTTAGAAGCAAGGGGCAAATAGGCAACAAAAAAATGATTATCTTAATACTGCCTGTTTTGTTCACCGTTTATTACACTCACAAAGGATATATACCGTGTGTTCTATTACAATTTTTCATCTAAAATTGTGACGTTATAAGCTATTTTAAGACGCGAAAAAATATTTTAAATGCTTTGAAAAACCTCGTGTAGAGTTTGACGTGCGATACATTGAAACACGCAGATTAAATTAGATAAAACGAAATTACGTTAATTAAATTCGAAGAAATCGACAGATAAAATTATTTCCGAGTATTAAATCAAGTGGTAAATTGTAACAACTCGGAGGGTTTTCGATTGTACCTCGTGAATTTTTTTTCCTGCCAATCATTGCATGCAAATCATCACAACGCTACAAAGTAACATTCGCCTTTATTACCACAGATACATCATAACTTCCGGGGGATTAATCCATAGTTAATACAACACATAATAACTTCCTCTTCGACTTTTTCGCGCCTTTACATCATAAAGTTATTAATTGCGGGTATTTTTAAACAATGCGTTTAATTTGTTTTAAATAATCACGTTACATAACTGCGACGTAACTGATATTTAAATGGCTCTAGTTCGAAAGAATGCAAGAATTATTTTTCAAGTAACCTCGAAGGCTCTCGGGATTTTTATCGAATGTGCGAAATGTGCCTAGATCAAAACGCGTATTTTTTACTTATTGAAATAAATTCGTTATGCACGTTCATCAGTTATGTATATAGAAAGTAATAACCGCGCGGTTAAGTGAAATAATTCGATATTGTGTTGATAAAATGAATACATTTTCGACGCATGAAGTATTGCTGTTCGCGGTTTACTGGCGTTGGTCTTTTTTATGTACTTTGCTTCAGCAATAATCATCTGGTTGGCTTTTGTTTAGTCGACACCTATGTTATATCAACCTTCAAATTCATGACGTTCATCTATTTCTCGATTGAGAATTCGTTGAACTTGTAGGCTTTGTGTGGCCGGAATGTGTCAGGTGGAAAATTTGGCTTATTTTTAATCTAAACTTACTCCGTGTGACCGCAAGAATTTAAGTATATGGAGGTTTATCCTGCAGATGGAGTGTCTCTGTAGGAGAAAGATTGGGGATATAATAAAATTGATGTAGTTCCGATTAAGGCCTCCTGAGGGAATCAGTTCTCCCTAAAAAAACCTCTGGAAAGCCAACATATTTTTCATATCTCTAAATAATCTTTTGGGGTTCTAGTTCATCTGAATATTATTTTAGGTCAAATTAGGTATAATTTTAGGCCCCATTTTGTAACCACATACTAATCATTTCATTTCTGATAAACGCGTACGCCCGAGCTTAAAATATGTCGATTCTTTATCATTCCGTTGAGATTAGCAACAAGATAGTGAACCTTTTACCAAGCTACATTCTGCTACATTCTTGTTTCAACGTTTAAACTTACCACTTGTAATTTCCTCTTTTTATATTGGTTTCTATTAAGATATTTCCGCTTATGAGTCGGTCGGCATATACAATTAGCTCATTTGTTGCGATAAATGTTCGTCACTTAAAATGTTGGCGTCAGGAAGTGCTTTCCATCGTACCGGGTAATGTCCTTTTTAGCAGAATAAGCTAAATTTATTGAGGGGGATCTTTTCATAGAACATACGTATCACAAGGTTAGGTTTATGTTGCCAGAGACGAGATTTATTCTGATGGTTTTACATAGGAATGAACTCTACATAAAAGGTCTTTTGTGAGATATATAGGGTCAGTGAAGCGAGGGTTGATGAACGTATGAAACAGGTGCACCTGAGTCCTTCGTGATGAAATAACCTATCGTAAGAACGTTTTGGTGGAGTTTTTGAAAAATCAAGCGCAGCGTGATAATCGAAAGATATATTGATTTGGTGTAGTTTATAGGAACGAAGACGCTGCGATGACTTGTAAAAAAACCTTCACGATTACTATGAGAAAGGTTAATCTGGGAATTAACCTAGGGAACTAAGTATCTACGGATTATGATTCAATTAGATCAAATACTGGTAAATTTGCCTCCAGTTAGGCGAATTATACCTGCAGGTATCATCATCTTAAATTATACCCTGTTTAATGCAAAATTCACGATGAATCAATTGACAACGCTCGATGATCTAGGTGGTAAATGACTCACGAGAATACGCCGAAAGGACACGAAATAATGCGTAAATTCGCGGAATTAATCATCGCAATAGTTAACTTGTTATATTCAACTGTGCGTGGAGAGAAAAAAACGACGTATGTAGTAATTTATTCGCATAATTAGTTAAGGTGAGATTTTCTACGTTGGATGGGCAATAAGCAGTTTTTATTTGAATACGATGTTGAGATCCATGAACTATATGGAAGGTTTTCTAGATGCATTACTAAATTAAGATTATTTACGTAGTATTTTCGCATCACAGTCGAATGTATTCGATCGGAAATAATTTCATCGAATGTGATTAATTGGAAAAGTACTTGATAGTTGTATTCGTGTTGATATGGTTCTTAATGCAATATCTTTAATACTTCAAAAATCACGTTCAAGTGATAATTGACTTATTAACGGTTAAGAATAAAAACCCAATAAAAAATGACGTATGGAAATTAATTACCTTTATCACATTGGCGAATATTTCTTTGGATTTCAATTGGTAGAAAAGATTGGAAAATAAACAGGTGAAAGGACTTTAGATTCAATGTCGACCATATGCACGTGAATTATTTCATAATTTCCAATTGACCGCTTCAATGTATGGAAAATGTAATCAACGTCGACAAATTAACAACGAAGGTGAATTCTTTTTGGATATACCACATCGTTATGCAAACGTAAAATTTTTTCATTCACGTATATTTTGAGGTTTCACAAATGCACCATCGAGTAATTTTCATCTGCTCGCGTTCGTGTGAATTACGAAATTTCTTCGATTTGTTCTCAACCCGAGAAAGGGTTCATTAGATGGTAAGCGCTAATGGATTAAATCGCTGTAATCTAGAACAATACGCGTTGGTTGTATTTTCGATGAAAATGTCATGGTTGAGTTGATCAATATTGCAAAGCGTCGCCGTCGGCATCATAAATGTTTTCGGTTCATCTCAGCCTTCATTCTGCACTGAACTAGTCAGTCGTCCATGAATGGTATCGTATACGTCATGGCTAATATTCTAAGGTCAATTTGTTACCAGATTTTGTCAAATTTCCGCCTGAACCCGAATGGTGCATTTTTTTTGCATGTCGTGTGAATGTCTCGTGTGGAGGATTTGCATAAGAAACATGTTCAATGAAGGAGAATCATCAGTGGTAGTAGGTGGCTGTGTTGTGAAGATGAATAATGTACAAATTTATGGGATTTGAGGTTTTCCAAAGATACCTTATGAGAAAGACTTTTTAATTGTGGAAAAACTAATTTTATGATTGATTTTATGTGTGGAAAATGGAAATATCCCACGTGTTAGTTTACTACTCTTAGATAAAGTCTGTATTGATATACTGTAGAGCATATTTAAAAGCATCAAGTTGAATGTAAGTTTGCAGAAGGCCTGGAGCACTATTCTTGAAAAAAAGTCGCCTATGAACGCTGTGAACTCCCAAGATGAAAAAATTAGTGAATGCTGTGTAAACTGTTAACACAAAATGACTCTATTTTTAGTGTAGTAGAGCAGAGAGGAGTGTTGCCAATGTGGCATAATTGTGCTAAATTAAGCATAATGGAAAGTCATTTTAGCATCATAATTTTCGTGATTTTGGGATCTAGCATTTAGCATAATTGCTAGCATAATTCAATTTATTTAATTTTCAAAAATTTAGCACAATTTAAAAAAAAATAAATTTACAGACAGCGCTCCATACTACAAACGGTTGTACTTCAAACCATTGCGTACTGGATTGCAACTTACACTAGCAAAGATTGAAATTTTTTTTAGCATAATGAATCTAGCATATTTGCTGTGTGCTTTCTGGCATAATCTAGCATAGAGAAAAATTTTTTTTGGCAACACCGGCCGAGAGTGTAGGAAGGTCGTATACTAATAAAATTCAGCGGATAATTAAAATTAGGCTGTTTGTTTCCAATCATACCCTCATGTCTAGGTTCTCGTTTAAAGATCTTTTCATAATATCTTTTTCCTTTTATCCTCTCGTTCCAGTATTCAGGTCCGTAATCTAAAATTATGACACTTCGGAGAATTCCCAATTACGAAGATCTTTTACCTCACATTATCCGACTATCATATGCATTTTTGAACGATCCAAACGATTTTAACGCAGGTTCATAAACTTAACCGAAATTCTTTTCAAGATATAAGTAAACGATGCATAGTTTATTGTCCGAGCTTCGGTGCCACTTAAATGGTGGCCGCTTTAGATAAAACTATTTCAATGTTACATTAGGATACTTATCTTAGAACATGTGTAATATTTTTTTCGACTTTTATGATACGCGTCGTTGCTTACCTATACGATGCGTTTAAAAGTATCGAGAAAAATAAGTTATTTTGAGGTAAAAAAAACTAGGTATAAGGTATAACGAATTCCAGGAAGTTCAATGAAACGTATATGACAAAGATAAAAACCACGTACGAGTTGAAGTACAACGACCTGACAATGTAAAACAATAGGAGAAATTTACTAAAGAATTTATCTCATCAATTGATGCTAATTTTCGTCGGCTACCCAAGGTGTACTACATTTGGAGAATAAAAAATTCCTATAAAAGGAACGATCACGTAAATGTTTTTGTTTCCTATTAAGTTATATATTTGTGTAATTTAAATGATAGAGTTTTGAACTAGAAATTATACAGTTTGAATAACGAGTTCATTGGAACACGCTAGTCTCCGACAGGTAAGCCGATTACGAGATACACCATGTGCTGTTTGTCTTTCGTATTGAAAATTCTTTCATAACGTACAGCGCGCGTCGGAAGTAATGCGAAACCGGTTTTACAAACGCTACCCGTTAAATTTTTGAATTACAGATTGCCGCTTGTTCGGGTATATTTACCGCAATGTGTAAATCTCACGAGGAACTGGTTTTTTTTTATACTGGAAGAGAGCTTATCGTAGGGGTTGGCAAATGTTTTTATATCGATGATGTAATGGGAATCTGAAGCACTGGGGAAGTTAAATTAAGATGTTGACATAGGGATTGGTGTATTGGTGTCGTTATCTTGTGATGATCGGATTCAGAGGGAAGTTTTCAAAGTTTTGGGATCCTCGAGTTACAATGTTGCCGTAGTTGGCAAATTTACCTTAATGTTTTGGTGATGTAAGTGATGTCACCAGATGAGATGTAGCTAAATAAGCAGCGAAACTCAGGTTTCGTTAATTTTAATCAATTAACAGAAACAGAACTAAGAAAAATCACATGTCAATAAATGATGACAAAAAAAGACAACTGACAACTAGTTGTTGTCAACCTCAGCAGTTATCAGGGTTGTCATTCTACATGTAGAATATTATATTCTACATTTTTGTGTAGAATATGTAGAATATCAAATGTAGAATATGTAAAAAGTGAAATAATTTGGAAAGCTATTCTGATTGGCCAATGATGAGAAAATGGTTTTTCGCGGTGCAAAAATAGGATTGAACTCGTTCTTTTTTACTGCATGAAATCGTTCAAATGAACGATATAACGAAAATTGTCAAGAAAAAGCCAAAAAAAAGGATTCATTTCATGGTTAAATTTGAAAATTTGTCGTATAGAAATTTGCTTTTTAGACAAAAGCAGAATTCGCCATATTTAAGTACTTTTTTCTTACATAAAAACTTTTTTCTGAACGTTTTAAAAAATTCATTCAAGAGTTTATGGTTAAATTTGAAAATTTGAAGCAAATTTATAGAAATTTAGATGATATTTGCAGTATTTTGGTATTTTTTTACACAAGTTCCTGGCAATTATGACTAAAATAACTAAATTAACATAGTTAAACTAACACCCCCCCTCAATTTATGCTACGACTAGGTCTAAATTGCCACAGAAGAGTTCGAACTTCGGACGACTCAACGATTTGGTAAATACATCGGCAATCTGGTCCTGAATCGTGATTAGTTGGGCTACAGTGATTAATTCGTCTTCATTAAATTTCGAATTTTCTTCAACATTACTTTTAACTGCACGAAATTCAGCCAAAATGTCATCGAATTGAGCCAAATGATCGACTAATGAAGATTTACCACTGTATTTGAGATCACCCATTTTTCTAGCATCTTATTGTAACATCCCGACGTCTGTATGATGTAGAGCAATAGGTCAGTAAATTGAACCTCTGCATATTGTCTTTGACCCTTATTTTTCATTTTATGGAAAATTCATATCTTGTTTCCTACTTCGCTTAGCGTTATTATTTCAATTACCGATAATAATACGTAAGCACAACCGCGATGTTAATTAATACACAAAGTACGACAGAAAAAGGGTACTTAAATGAATTAAAATAATGTTCATAATGATTACAAAACTTGTACAGTTTAATTAAGATGCATTGAACTACACTAGAATGTTACGCTTGACACTGTCGATTATCTGTGTAATTGTTGAATTTTTATCGTAATTTGCGGTTTTATTGTTGCGTAATTTATGTTTTGGATAGCGCGCGCGCTATTAATACTCAATATCGGGACCTATTGTTATAGACGTTCGCGACATCGCGATCATATTAACAATTATTATTTAGGACATTCGTTCGACGTCCATTGGTCACTTAACGTCGGTCGTGTGTCCACCTTTGTATACATACTCGCGGGCGAAATTCTTTGTTACGCCTTTACACCGCGATACCCTTTGTATTCTGATTTATAAATACGTTTTACGACATTGCTGAGAATTATATTTTTCAAACGCTGAATCGGCGCTTCTGCGAGATACGTGTAAACACTGTAAACAGATAAAATTACCTATTAAAATCGTGACGACGATCGTTTACTCGAAAATTGTTCCCAACTACCTAAGGTGTTTAATGTCTGGTGAAGATAGAAATTCATTAAAGTCGACCTTGATTTTGTACCTAGTAAACGGTCTGTACTAATTGTGTTTTCGACATATCGACAAATCATCGTACCCTCGAACATTTTCGGTACATCGAAGACGCGAATAAACGCAATTACGTTGTCATTTTGATTCGGCGTGCCGCCGTTGATCTAGAGTATCTTGGAATATGACAGAAAATATATAATCGATCAAAGCGACGGAATTTTACAAAGTCTCTACATAATAGGTGAAGTGTGAATTTGGAAACTGTGACATTAAACCGTGCCAAATTCGAGATCCGTTAGGAATAATTGGATAACAATATGTTCGCATGTATCGTCACTCTGTAATCATATCAATTGACCGAGTACCGCTTCGTAGCGCTGGTAAACTTGCTTAATTACACGTGAGTTAGTATTATCAAATTTACGTATGTGACAAAGAGGTAAACAACATGTAATGACTTTCTGGTGTAACTTTCCCTCGCAAAAACGGATATCTATTAGCGAATTAGAAAATCCCAGTATCCTTTCACTTGTTCCTACAGGGTATCCTTCGACCTTGATCTTCTACTTGAGGTATTTCTGTTTTAGCGGGCCTCTTATGGGCGATTTGAAAGTAACCCGCGACCTATGAATTCCTTCCTTGTTCCTTGAGGAACGAAATTATAGCGAAAATTAGCGATATGGATGTTCGTGACTAATGCAGCATACGCGTAAAAAATTTTACCTTGGATTTGCATTTTTCACAAAATGTGTTTTAATTTAGGTTTAAAAACATTCTAAATTATCAGATTTTTAAAGTACCATATTTGTTAAAAATAGCATAAGAGGAGATAACCATCAATCGCTTTATATTGCTCCTGTATTGTTCAGTGGTGTTTTTACGCTGAGAAATAGGCTCAAGTCAGCATAATTTACTGGTCAGATGTCCAGATGTGAAATCTCGAACAATATCCTTATCGGATCCCATTTTAATGCAGTAGATCCTTCATCGAAATCAATAGACGAAATCGAGCCGCATTTCTGTGAAAAATATTGACATGATTAGCAAATTTTACCCATTATGATGACGTCAAAACGCGCTGTTTTACGAACAATAAGCAACACGCCATGACATCTCAGATCACCACTGTAAATAAGATAGAAATAAGAGAATAGGTCAAGTATTTTTAACTTGAGTCAAATTACAAAAATAAGCTGAGGTGAAATCTCCTCAATAGTGTTTGCAAAATGGCACATCTGATCAGGACCATGCAGAGAAAATCCGGGCTCGGGGGAAAATCATAGGGACCTTCCTTTCCTTGAAAGGGCCCGTTATTTTTTAAAAGAGCTTAAAACGCACGCGGGCCTCGGAAAAAATCCGGGTTCGGGGGAAAACCCCCCTTTCCTTCTTCTGGTTGGGCTTGCATCCGATAGAGGTAGATGTAGTTTTATTTTTTGTAATTTACTTTTGTTTAAAAAAATTCTAAAAAAGTAGGAAAAATAAGAAAAATTTCGAAAAATATGCCTCTGATTCAGTTCATTGTAATTTTGATTTCGGTAATTTCTCAGTTCTATTGACCTTGAGGGTACGATTCACAAAGTGCCTCTCTTTTCCTGGATTTGAGTGGTAATAAACTCTCCTGAGGAGTTTTTTTAGCGACGTTTTCAAAGATTTTATCACAAATTGTGGGTGAAAAACTTCCCAAAGAATTGAAAAATTTCTTGTTTTCGCTCCGTCTCTGTTTTTCCATTTTTTTGTTATCTTCAAATTTAAATATTATTCTTAAGGTAAAAATTAATTTCTCTTTCATCCCCCCCCCCAATATGCCGTTATATCAGTATGATTCTTAATTTTCTTAGATTTGAGTACAAAAAATGAGGTAAAAACCGGAAATTACTGGGGAACTTCGAGGTGTTCGGTATTTTCCTGATTTTTGTCCTCCTCTTCCCCTCGTCCAAAAAATAGTTTTGGTAAATCGTTGGTATAATTATTTTCTTTGACTTTTTGTTTATAGTTTCAATATTTTTGTGATTTTTGTCCTCCCCCTCCCCTAAAAATAGTTTTCGTAAATCATTGTTCTTATTATTTTTTTTCTTTGAAAGACTTTTTATTACAATTTTCTATTTTTTATCTAGTTCACCAATTTTTATTTTACTTACATATTTTTACAATTTTGATCCAAATCATCTTAATTACATTTTTTTGGAGTTCTTTTTATGGATAAAAGGTCAATTTAGTGGATAAATGAAGAGGAAAAAAGACCACAAGGCATGAATCCTTGGCAACGTTTTTTTTCAAAAGTAAGCAGTTGGCAAAACTGTAATTGAGAGAACTAATAAAAATGAGCCTGTTTATTCATGTTAAATTACTCGTACTTTTATTTACGGTAAAATGGCTTATTTGAATGAAATTTTGAGCCAATAAATTTTCACTTCTTCGAAGAAATTCCAAGTATTTCGCTAGAGATCGATTACTTGGGAATTTCCGAAAATAGATTCTTATTGTTAAACCCCTTTTAGCGATTATAAGAAAAATTCAAAACACGTTTAAACCCACTGTGGTAATTTTAAAAGTTGATAAAACATTGCAAAAATTCCAAAGTTCAGTATAAAGCAATGAAAAAAATAAAAAATCAAACGATAACGCGAACGTTTATCGAATTCGATAAAAGACAAAGAAAATACCAAAAAATACCTATTTATTCGGAAAACTTCTCATAAGCGTTGATAAGAAAAAAGTAGCCTTTCGTTGCTCTCCGCTGAGTCAGGTTTCTCTCGCCAGGAGTGAAACACAAAATTGTGTTTTTATCAAATCAAAACCCACGTTAGAAACCGTTTAATCATGTAGTCTTCGGTAGCTTTTAATTACCAGCTACTGAAACAAAGCGTCGCTGAATTTCTTTTTCGTTTCATTGTCGTATTCATCATAAAGACAAGTTAATGGTTCACTTTCGCTAAGACTGAAGGTATTAATAATCTATAGAGGAGTCGATATCGGAATTCGTCTCTATCGAAAACGAGGTCAATACTTGACGTTACAAAATTTGGCATCCTGTACGATTTTCTCGCCGATTATAATTAAAAACACGTACGAGATAGTGTGAAAATTGAGACGAAACGATGGACGCGATGTCGAAGAAGAGCGAAAATGATATAATTCTCGAGATCCCTTCGCCGTGACCATCCGGTTGTCTGGAGGGGAAATTGCCCTTTTGGGGGATACCAGCATTCGGTTTCGTGTCGGTAACGCGTATCTTCAGTTTGCTATCAGGTTCGAATGCGTTTTTATGTGTAGTTCGCGTGCTGCTGCGTGATATATTCACGGACTCGTGTGTGTATTTCGATTATGTACGCTATGTTCTGTGTCGGTTCTTAAAGAGATTTTTCGTCGAGGAAAATTTTTTCGGTAATTTTACGAATAGTGGTGTTTATTGATGGAGTGTTGTGTGATGTTTAATTAGATCTGTGATGGAATATGGAATCTAAAAATAAAGTGAGTCTTTTGTGTGAAAATATCTATCGTTTATAAGGACTTCGTTATAATCAAGTATTTACAATACGTTCAGCTGTATCATTGAAAAAATTTATCTTATTATGGCTCGAATCAGTTTTGATTGATGCGTTGTTTCAATTACATTAAAACAACGTCTAGTACCTTGATAACGTCGCGTTTTCCGCCTTTTCATTTATCTGATACCGAAAGCTTCCGCTGAAAGTTTTAATGATCAATTTGCGCGAATTATCTTGTTTCTAGGAATACATATAACGATGTACGAAGTAGACTCGTATAACGCTTGTTCTTTTATCTGTTTTTGTCGTTTCTCCACGTGTCGTTCATATATTTCACGTAATTAATATTCTTCGATGATAAGACAGCGTAGCTTCTTCGATGCCCAAAAATGTCACAAAATGGGTGTAAAACGAGGTTGCGTGCTTTTTTTCGCGAGTAATATCATGTAACTGGGTGAAGTGTTCGTGGTTGTTATTCGATATCAATTATTTCTTAGTGGAGGGAAATATTTACGAGGAAAAGTTTATTTGAGAAAATATCTCGTGATTTTGAATCAATTTTAGAAGCACTGAAACCTCGAGTTTAAGATCTATTGGCTTAAATTGTGGTTAAGGATTGTTGGAGGGGGTGAGGAGGGTTCATTTGTCCATTAATTGTGTATTGATTTAAAGAGTGATGATCTTTACAATTTTTGGAACTTGAGGCCTTTCATTTAAAGTTAAAAAAATGGACTTTTTCTTTTTTTTTGGCAGTGGTAAATTTTTCTTCAATTTTTGTCTGATTTCGCCCCAGGAAAAATGCATTTTCAAACTTTCTTTGTCGCTTTAAGGGGGTAAATTCGGACAAAAAATCTAAAAAATTTCTATTTTGAATATCTTTGCTTACTGCCTAAGTTTCAATTTTATTCGGTCAAAAATACCGGAATTGGGTAAATTGATCAATTATTCAGCTATAGTAAAATTCAGTAAATATGCAAATTTTTCAATAATTTTTCAAGAAAACTGGGTTTTTTCAAATTATTTTTAATTTTTGTCAAAAAATATGAGGATCAATTCGCGACCTTTTTTCAATTTTATACTCAATTTCACCCCATAAAACCACATTTTTAAACAATTTTTTAATATGTTATTTTGCATAAATTATACTATATTTGAGAATTTTTTCAGAATTGCAACTCTCATTATTTTATTTTTTCGCAATTTCAGTTTCATGTGACTTTTTTTGAGTTAATAAAAGTGGCAACAGTGATTCCGCCACCAAACACGTATTACGCTTTGAGAGTAGAACAACATTAAAAAAAAATTCAGATTTTAGTTACTTTATATCTGAAGTCATTCGTGCTCAAAATTTTCAAATTTCCGCCATCTTGGAAAATTTCAAATCGCCATAACTCCGGATAAACAAATCGTAAGGGCCTCCGCTTGGCGTCATTCGTCATCGTTTGATGACTTCTACAGACGCGCAAAATTAAAAAAAAAAAACATGACCCTCCATCCTTCAATCATCTAACTTCGCTCTCATTTGACATTAAACGATGCTAAGATGTTAGAAATGCCACATCTTCATTTGATTTGTTGATATTGTTGTAATCTCCAATTTTTACTTGAAAAAAAAAAAACTATTTCTTTCAACTTTTACGAACTTCTCTCTTGACTTTGTTTTTGGTAATGAGAACAACAACACATCTGTATCGATCATCCCCGTATGCATGTGCCATACGAGTACCAACATGTCCTTAACATCATTTCCGTCCTTTTTGACAACACTGTAAATACTTCAAGAGCATTTTTGCGGTTATAAAAATAAATTCTCTTTTAATGTACAAATTAGATAGGCAACCTTGCGAAAATTATGAATTTCTTCGATTAGATATGAACGCTCGAGTATTTGATTTCTCGTCGATATGGAAAAAAAAACGTGTTCGACGAATGAACTAATTTTCAACGCGATAATGCTCACGTGAATCTACGAACGATTGTTGCGAAAAGTGGAATAAAAAATAGTAAAAATGAGCTATTGATAAATCATCGTGACGTTTAACCGATTTATTAGCGAATTTCTTCAAAAACACAAGCATTCGGAGGTGATGAAATTCTATCGTTTTTCTAGAATATTCTCGGCCGGTGCAATGAAATTATATGTTGATGAATCTTGCAATATGTTAAATCTTACGTATCTATTTAATGGTCAATTGATTTTGTTATGCGTATGCTGAAGATTGCAAAACGTCCATAGTCACATCGATTTCAAACGAATCGGATACTTAAAAAGCGCTGTTTATCGTAGGAAACTCGTCGAGACGTTAATTACAATATGTTGATCGAATTCAAACACGACTTGTAATTTCATTGTTGTTCGATTGTCAGGTATCGTGAGACAAGTGCGCAGTACTTGTAGAAAATTTTATACCTTGAAAGCGCTCATTAATCATGAAATTTGAAAAAATACCTCGCGATATAAATAATCCAACTTTCGTGATTCATCTTTTATTTGTCGGGTTAAACATATCTAGCTTTTAGGAGTAGTCGAAAATTAAACTAAATTGGCCCAATTAATATTACACTCAACAGAACGGTAAACCGATGCTCGCAAATTCATGTAATTTCGCGAACCCTGGCGTGGGCTCGTATTCATATATGCGATGAGCCACGGGGAATTTTCGTCCGCGCGAATTACCAACGTAACAAAGACGATTGTACCGAGATTTATGTTAATCAACGCTATCCGTAAGTCGTTCGACTAAATGAAACGTCCTACTGAAAAACAAACAATCTTAATTGGAGTATAATGAGTCGGAAATGTGTCAAATCCGATGAATTTTTTTCGATAAGTTTTCTCGCCTAGGAAATATTATTCGGCCGAGAAATGCTACCGTGACGTAGGCTGACGTAAGGAAATTCGTGCCCAAACATAATCAACGCTTGTTAATTTGTGAAATTTATTTGTATTTTTCTTATCGCTTTATCGGCGAGCACGAGTGGGTAATTTTTTTCTCAAGTTGTGACCTATGAAAAAGAAGAGAGGAAAGTGATAAGGCGAGGTGGTGTTGAAAGCCTGAGTGAACACTCGAGTATAATCTTAAGTGCCAACATTTCCGTACAAAATTGTGGTATTGTTATTTTCTTCAACGAAAGATTACTTCATATTATGAGACGACAAGTTCAAGGTGTTTCAAAAAATTTTCCACTTTTGAATTTATCCCTAGTAAACATTTTTCAAAAGGAATTTTGAAATTTGGGAGCGGGAGGGCGAAGCTTTCAAGTCGATTTTCATCAGTTTTTAAGCGTAGAAGGAGGAAGGGGAATTTTCAAAAAATGATGTGAATTTTACAAAAAAAAAAGAGATGTAATCTTTTCAAGAGGAGGTGATGCGGGAGTAGCACTCAGCAGCTACTCGATTTAAGATTATTTTTCGTAGATTCTACGATCATTAGAGAAGAAAAGATTTCTGACGTGTTTCCTTCTTGAAAACTGCATTATTAATAAAATGTTTTTTTTAAGCATTTTCTGTGGGTGATTTTTCGCTTTGACTGGAGTCCTGAAAATGCGAAAAAATGCCTAAATGAATGATCATTTTTTTCATGCATCAGGAAAATTGCAGAGTTTTGGAGTAAAATTATTTACTGAAGAGAGAGCAACTCTTCACTTTACTTTTTCTATTATTTAATTTTCGCTTCCTCTCACTCATTCCATCCCCTCCCCTGTCATTTATCAACAAATTTTGAACGATAACGATTTAAAAGGACATGCCACTTCTGTTAATGAGATTTTAGATAATATACTTTGTGCACATAAAAATCAGTGTTGCCTATTCAAATAGTTTAAAAAGACGTATTTTTTCAAATTAATATTACAAAACATTATGAAACAAAAATTTTCAAAAGAAATCACATCATCGATGACGTAAACTGGAAATAAAAAATTGACGAGTCTTTTTCAATGTTTGAAAATTGTTTAAAAAATCACAATTTATTCTTTTTTACACTTTTTTCAAAAAATTCACTTGTTATTATGCAAAGGTGTGGTTGATTTTTTAATTTTCGCGAAACTAATCCGCTTCAGGATATTTTTCAATTCGTAAAATATTTTGCAATTATGTTCACGCAGCACGCAGTAGATACTCTTTTTCGTGCGTATTTTCAAGGTGATTATTTTGAAAAATCGAGGCAAGCTCGATCGTAAAATGGAAATTTCATATTTTTTCGATTTCACGGTTGAATTTTTAATTTTTAATGCGAAACATTCGTCATTCATCTCTCCTAGTAAAGGCCACCGCGTAAAATCTCCGTCGAGGAGAATATTGGAGAAGCTTAGATTTTTCCACGATCGAACTACATCTCAAGATGTCGCACCGGACACGTGAAGAAAACATTTGCCACCTTTAATGATTGAAGAATGTCGTTTACAGTTGTGAAAGTGGATAATACAAAGAACGATAGAATTTTCCGTAATACGCGATGCAAACTACAAAAAAATTATATAAACGAGTAAAAACGAGCCACTTCGATGGGGGCCATTTCACGTACGAATTTTCACGAACAGTATCTTCAATTCTCAACTGTTTTCTCATCCGTTTTAATAAACGCATTAACACCGAAAGGATATTAAATAATGCGTCGTTTAAACGTAGCTCTTCTTAAATAGGCACTTGTTGCTTCATCAAATCTATTTTCTCGTTTTTGTTTGCCGAAAAAAAAAACATTTATGCGAATTTTTTACTGCTTTAAAAGCGTTTTTTTTTTATCGAAATGAAAATCGTGTCAATGGGTAGGATGATATAACCCATCTTGACTCGTTTTAAAACGAGTTGCGAAATAAACGTATAATTTTATCGTTTATTGTTATAGCGCTTAATTCATTATCGATGCAGTGTTTAATTTGCGTATTCGAATATTTTGGAATTTTCGTCGTTAACGCGAGTGAATTTTCGCCTTGGTTTGCGTATAGTAATGAGCGAACTCGAGAATGTTATCGACGCGGATCTCGGTTTCATTATGTCTACCGTATTCAATTATCAGGTCGAACGAGTTCCTCATCTTTTTGTAATGGCCGGTAATTAGGTTAGTTTTTATACGGTAATGCAGAAATCATTATTACTCGTATGTTGCCGCGTATTGTACTCGACTATGTGTAAACAACACGTATATCGTGAATCTTTCTCATTTGTGACCATAGAAGCGCGCCGAGTTAATGAAAGTATTTTTTTTCGCGAATTGGTCTTAATGTAATTGCGATGCAATCAAAGAAAGTGAATGGAGATAGAGAGGTGCTCTTGAGAATAATGGATATTTTATTTAATCGATGGTGTAAAATTTTAAGTTTATTTCGTTAATTTGTGGCACCAACACGGACAACCACTTGATTTTTTGATTTTACCATCAGAAGTGGTTCGTTTTGTGGACTGAAGATATGCAATAAAGGGAATTTGCTGGTTTTTTTGGTCATTGCAGACGGGTGAAGGTGGTAGGGAAAAGTCTTATTTGTAAAATTTCACACAATTTGCAAGCTACGCCCTTAAAAACCCTTGCATATCTATTTCAGCAAGCAAGAAGCATAATTTTCATTATTTATATCGTGCAAGGAGGGAGTAGGGAAGAAGATTTATCAGAAAGATAACAAAAAAATTGAAATTTAAGACATTAAAAGCGTCGATACGTCTGTAAAAATGAACCTCCATTCGTGATCAAAGCTGGAAAATATTCCTTAATAATTTTTTCATCCTTATTCATCGATTTTTGTATCTGAAATCAGAAAATCCCACTGTAGGATGAATTTATCCTAATTAAGGGCTCACATTTTTTAAAGGGGCGTAAAACGCACGCGGGCCCCTAAAAAATCTGGACTCGGGGGAAAATCTTTTTTTCCCCTCTTTTGGTTGGGCCTCTTCTCTTTATCAAAGAAATTATCAATAAAACATTGTTTGTTTTATCGCTCCAAGTAGAAAAAATAATTACAGAATTAATGAGTAATATGAATATCGATTAATATGGCTGTTTGTTTTACATAAATAACAGATGAATATTCCTTTTTATTTTAAAATTAATCGACTCATATTAAAGGGAAATCCCATTGAGTCATATTTATCATCAATTTCAAACAATACGTTGATTTTTTCAATGGTGAAATTGCCACTTGATAAAATTATACTTTCAATTAAAGAAGTTGTTTTCAATTTTTGCAGAATTTTAGTCGCAAAATTGGTTAATTTAAGCTATTATGAAACAGAAACTTTGAAAAAATTGTTTGCTACTTTATTTTCCAATTTTTAGCTAATTTTTGAAATTACTGTGGCTGTAAATTCAATTCAACGGAAAAACATTTTAAGACACACCTTAAATTACCATTTTTGTGTAGGGTGCTTTTCAGGGGTTTTTAGCATAAAAAAAACGAAAATGTCTTCAATCGAGGAATAATTTTGCATTTTTGTTGAACCAAGTTGTTCATTTCGATGGAGAAAGATGAACTTCAAAAATCAAATTTCATTATTTTGTTATTCTTAACACCAATTTATGATCTCTTTGCTCTAAAAAAATTATGATAATATCAACAACAACAATATATTCATTTTAAGACGCTCAGCGTCTTTTACAAACTGATTAAAACCAAAAACTTCATATTCATTACCACGCTAAATTTCGATAAATTTCAAATAAATAAATATTTAATACCGGAAACGAGCGCGAAAATGTGTTGATATCTTCCACTACGCAATAGCGGCTCTCCCGCAGCTACGCGCTACGCAGAACGAGTTTCTCGAAACATCGTGGCGCCGCGCTCCGCGAGAACACGAAAGCATCCACGTCTCAACGTTGCACACGCGCGTCAGTCGACGTTTTCCGTTATCTACAGTGACTCCTTCACGTCACGTGCTAATTCAATCGCGATGCGGGTTTAACCCTTCGAGTTATTTTTAAGTTTCACGTTACAACTGGCTCGCGGAGCATGACCGCGCGAACACGAGTGAGGCGCTAATACACGGTGGAAAATACCGGTATTTCTTCGCGCGTTTGTTTCAATAGAAATATAACTGTTTACTTGAAATTAATCAGCTTTTGACATGTAGTGAAGTTTTTGGTTGCAATTAAACTGTGTGCTGTAAATGTTCCGCCATTTTTCCCAAACAAATAAGTTCATAATTTAACATTGTTTTGATTTTTCACGCCGACATCGTCGTGATAAAAATTTGAAAACAATTTCTCAATTATTTAAGTGTCAAAAAGACGTCTGAAATAATTGACACATTTTTCACTTGTCGTTCTCATAAAGTTGAATCGAAAAATTAAGTTGAAAAATTTCGGTGTTGAAATTTCGACGGAAAGTTCAAATCTGTGTATTTTTTTAGCGTTTTGAAAATTATTTTTTTAATATTTTATGGACAGTTACACCAGTTATGAGCATTTAATTCGTAGTAACGTGATTTAAAAATGTAATTGTAAGTTTTCGTTCGTTCCTAAAATGCATTTTTAGTTTTAAAATGAGAACTTACGATCACTATTTATTTGTTTCCATAATCGTCATCTCGTCAGTGGAACTATAAATATATTTAATAATCTCAAGTTATTTCGCGTGCTTTAGTCATCTTCAACGAGCTCTTTGACGCTATAAAAATCCATCAAGAGAAAATTTTCAGCCACCAAACACGTTCGTGAATTAAAAATTCTGTAAAAATATACCTTGCGTTTTATCGTTTAATCTCGAACAATCTACAAAACGAGCCTTGCACCTGGTGAGAATTTAACGAAAAAGTACAGGGAAAGAATACCATAAAAACTCGAATTTCGGTGTATTACATCATAAAACGGGAAAATTTTAGTATCTACCTTGTTGACCGTTCGAGATCACAATCGTTAAAAAAAAAACAAAATACGGAAAGTATTTTTCATTCATAGGGTGTTCTAAAACGTGAAAATTATATTGTCGTATCCCCTCTTTTTTGAGGTCGTGTAATAACAGCAATTTTAAACTCGTGACGGAAAATTTAGTATTGAGAATGAAAAATATATAATTACGATATGGCATATACCTAAAAACAATCGAAATTTCGCTTCCTTTTCGAGTAAGAATTTTCCTTCCGTAAGACGATCAATCATTTGATGGAACCTTGAAATTTAACCTCATTTCGATAACGATTCGAGTCGAAATCGTATTGTACTTTCGTACAAATCGGTTCGGTTGACATGTTAGAAAATAATCCGTGACTCGTCGATGTTTTCGTTCATTACGAGTAATTTACTTTAAAAGTAAAATATGCTTCGGTTTCGAAAATATACGTGATTTTGGGTAAAATAATTACCTACGTAATCGAGATATCTTTGCAGGAGGCACAGACAAGATCATTTATAAACTTCTTCCTTATTCCGAAGTGTTACGACGACTTATTGCTAAATTTATAATGAAGAAATTATATTTTTCCACTGAGTGTAAAGGTGATAAAAAATAAAGATGATCTTCGATGGGTGTAAATCATTTGTAACCTTGATTTTAACCCATCGACGATAAATTTTTGGTGCTATTCACTTTTCACTACAGTGTCTCGGTCACGTGTTTGGAAATTTTCAAACACACGGCTCTCGGAAAGATGAAACACCTTGATTTACATTATGTCTGGAGTCCGAATATACGAGAAAGGTTCACAAACTCGTCGCGAGAACGAAACCAGTAACATGATTCATTTTATTATGTAACGCTAAACAAAATTCAACTCTTGTTTTCGTTTAGTTCGTTGGCCCAACGATGTAATTATAATTATTAGACGTAATCGAAAAATATATCCCGAACTCACAACTCAATCGAAAAACGAGTTTGATGTGATTTTCGACGAAAAGGATCAGTTGCATAATTCGTATCCTCTTCATGGCCGAATTTAAGTTCACGTGTTCAAATGTGTTAAAAGCATTTGTAATTTTTTTCCATATACATTGTCTATTTCGTTATGCATATTGTCAACGTTGGCGAATTATTTATTGTACGCGTGCGCAATATATTTATCAGCGCGCAAAACACGCCGCTTTTAAGGAATTAATTGAGTATTGTGAAATTTCTCGGATCCGTTATCAAAGTGTAAAATTAAATATGCCCATTAATTCTATTGTAATTTGTACAACGTGTTGCGTTCGTTGGCGCATTTTGTATTCTTCGTTTAAACGCTGCCGCCGTTTGCGACTTATTCGCACGATTTTTAGGTCTGAAAGTCAAGGTACATGAGATAATTTCAATATGTATTGTGCTGCTTGTATACAAGTTGGTCGATTTGTTTGTGTTGTAATTTGTATCACGTATTTGGCTTTTTTTTGTAGATGTGCGGTGGTAAGTTGAGCTTTGATATTTTACGTTTTGACGTGTTTTGCGAGTTATTGTATAATCTAAAAAATTTCTATTTTTATTCAAGTCTCGGAGATTTTTTTTCTTGAAAAGAAAACGAATTTTAAATTAAATTATTTAAAATTTTTTCTTTCACCGAAACATTTTAGAAGTGTTAAATTTGTTGCCAAAATTTGATGAATGTTTTTTATTGTTTCAATAATTCCTCTTATTTGGTAATTTTCCAAAATTTCATTTTCAACAAAGATGATCATGTTTTTGGCCCGAAAATTAATTTTGTTGATATCATATGTGAGTTTTGAACCTTGGCTTTAAGTCATCAATTGCCTACAGGCAAAATGTCACCTTAATTTGGATCAATGACGTCATCTGTTTAGTTTTTTTATACGTACCTGTAAATTGACTACGTCATCATTCTTTTAATTAAGATTTTTTGGGAAATAAAAAGAGAAATAAATTTTAAAAAAATTTTATTGTTTACTTCAACCATCAAATTTTATATAAACTGATGACATCATCACTTTTGTCAAGATTTTTAGAAACTTCTGGAGAGAGAACAGAATTTCAACAAATTTGCTGACAAAAATCTCTCGACCAAATTTGTCTTTAGGAAAGAAATCTTGCTGTAAAAAAGATCCCAAAAAAATACCACTAGACGTGTTTATTAGACTAGTGACGTCATTACTCGTATTTCTCAGAATATTGATAAAAATCAATGACGTCGAATTCTCAGCAACTTAATTAAATTTGTAGGTCAGTTGCTTCGCCGAAATTAGCCGCTAATTTTCTTATTTTTCTTCGACTCGATCACCTTATCAATAAATCACGAGTATGTGCTGGAAAAATAAAGTACGGGTTAATGACCTCTGAAATACTCAGTTTTAAAGATTTCATGGCGTCATCACAACAATCCATTTAGACTGATGACTTCGTTATATTCATTTGAGGCTAATATTACGCAGGAGCATGTTTGTACGAGTAGATCGATACGATCATCATTCATATTTGTAAAACAGAACTTTCATTTGAATAAATGAGGCTTAGCAGAATCCATTAAAAATTTTTCAAAATCTGGAAATAATAAATTCAAAATTGAATAGATTTATGACGTCATCAATGACATTAGACCTAGTTGAAAAAAATCAATGAAATTTCTTTCAAAATTTTTTTGAATTATTTCTTTTCAAAAAATTCTGTTTTGATAATTCTTACTCCTTATTTACCATCCCTACCCCCTCTTCCCCTGAATTTCTATCTTATTATTTTTGTGGCCTGTTTTTGGTTTAAGTTGGAGTATGTTCCTCTTCCTATTTCTCTTCTAAAAATTGCTTCATTCTATCGACTCCTTCCTTATTGCATCTTTTTTCTTTTTTTTTTTGGTATTTTATCACCTGGAAAAATCATTGGAAAAATATTAAAATAATGTTCAAAAATCGATTTTTTTTCGTAGCTTATTGTTTTTAAATAAATTGAAAAATTGATAGAAAAAAATAACGAAAATTCCTTGCTTAATTTCTTTTCAACTTTATCCCTTTTTTAAGCAAATAATCATTCAGATTTCAATTTCATTAATTTGAATTTCTCAGGGAATTAATGAAGTTGAATAATCTCTAGGATTTTTGAAAAGAGGGTCATCAAATTTAAATATCTAATCAAAGACGAAGCTTTGTCCTTGAAAATAGAGCACCGAAGTTTTGAAACTTTGAAAGCTCTCACTCTGAAAACTGATATCCAAGTCATTAGAAACCAATATCCTCAAAAATATCGAAACATTGACGCAAATATTTCAAAATAATCGATAAATTACACAATCATAACTCATCTTTACAACATTACTTTTTTTCGTAAATTTACATAAACTTTATTTCATCACAACACGATCGTTACTTACTGCACATACTGTGACACGAGTTCTTACGCAGATAAAAATATCAAGATATTCGTTCATCGATAAGCAAAGCACGTGATAAAAAATTTCGTTCGAGCGCATAAAAAAAACAAGTTCATTACTCCAAGTTCGCGTATTTCAATTAAAAATAACGAGAAATTGAATCCTTTGGGTTATTTTCGACGCGAGAAAAAGTCATCGGATATTTTCAAGAATACAAATTTTCTGCATAACGAACGCCCTCGAAGAAGCGCAATCTTTGTATGAATTAAATCGAGATAACGAGCTGTGATAAGAAGGCGATACGTGTAATGAAAGTTCCCATAGCCAATCACGCATTAGCATATCACTCGAAATGAAATCGTCGATATTTTATTTTCACGATTATGTCGAGTGGAATATAAGTGTGTTTTTTTTTCTAGACGTGGAATTATATATTCGCGGAACAATTAACAAAATGATGTAGAATGCCAAGACGCCACAATAATTTCAGTTTTGTTTGACGATCAAATCTTTTCATTAAGTAAGTTTTTCATTTGATTTATATTTAATAATAGTCTTAGCCTATAGAGTTTTGCAACCCCCTGTTGATTTAACGGGGTATTTTTTTCAAGGGGTAGTTTTAGTTTTAAGGAACATGTTAAAAGGAAATTCGGTAAAATAAAGTTAATAAATTGAAAATTTGTATAAAATGAAGACCTTTTTTAACATCAGGTGGGTGACGTTTAGTTATTTGGATTTTAAGGGATGAAAAATTGAGTTAATTAAGAAATTGATAATAACTAAAAATATTCCTAATAAAATTTCCTACATATTGAGTTATTAACGTTATTTGCACAAGATGCTCTGTTAACGAGAAAACGAGGGCGAATTGCAGATTGCATAGTTATCTATTTACAAAATTGTTACAACTTGACATTTTATTTTGGAGAATTTTATCGTGAATATTGTTAATTATGAATAACTTTTTTCTAAATTTATTTGTTTTGAAATGAAATCCAAAAAAAGGAAGAATTCTTCGACTGCCCCTACAGTTAAAAAGCTGCTCAAACGTTTGGCTGAAAGTTCATTAGTGTCTCTGTCTATCTTGCCAACATTGCATTCTATGTAAATAACATTAATAATTATAATTTGTTGGAAATTCTACGAGGAATTATTTTAGTTATTATCAATTTTTCCAAAAATCCATTTTTTCTCAACCTGACGTCAAAACAATGAAAAGTCACTCAATGGAAGCTGTACACTGTACTGCCCAAGTTCTCTCGTTAACGTTGCGTTCTATGTAAATAACGTTCTTATGACTATTTACAAGAAATTTTACGAGGAAAATTTTTAGTTATTATAAATTTTTGACATTTTTATATTTTGGCTATGGGACACAAAATCGAAAAGCGTCACAAAAAAGCGTCACGCGGTTGTCACGGTAACCGTTGTCATGGCGACGTGTCATGTTCATGAGTGATGACCGTAATACATGACAGCCGCTGTTATGGTGACTTATCATGATCATGAGTGACATATGTAATGACACAAGCTGTTGTCATGGCGACGTCTCACGCTCATGAGTGATTCTTGACATTTTCATGTTATCATAATAATTCGTAGATGACGGTCAGTGTTATGGTGACATATCATGATCTACTCCTTGTCCTATCCCTTAAATTCCACATAATTGAACATCCTTTACAAAAAGATCGTCATTATGTATGAATAACCCTCAATTTTCCGACTTTGATAAATATGCATTCTTGTTACCTCGTTCTACACTTGGAAATTTTTTAACGATTGATCGATGATTGAAGTATTGAAAAATTTTCATACGAGTTGTCGAAATTTCATCCATGATGAAATTCTCCTAACAATGATTAAATTTAGAATGATAATTGTAAAATAACAAGGCGTGCTTTACATCGCTACCAGTCTTACGATATCGTTGTAGAATAATAAATAGGATATTTTATGTAATATTACATAAATTACGAGCCAAACAGGCGACCACTTGCTCCGGTCAATGATATATATGTCGAATGGGTCAATCACAGCGAAAGAATTATTTTAAAAAATCGCCAATAAGAAGGGTGCTGATGATTTCGAGTTTCAATTTACCATCCATATAGGTACACTTTTAACGATTAACGCCGGGTAAAAGGTGAATGTGATAGTAACCCAGAGAGTATATGGCGGTGATTTCATCTCGTTATGACATAATATTGCAAAAACAAGTGTCACGGCTTTCACTTTTATGAAGAATTCTGAATGTCAAGTTATTAAAAGCGATCGATTATAAATTTAATTCTGGTCTGGAATTTTTCAAACCAGAGCTCCGTCAGAATGACGCGTGCCAGCGTGAAATATACAAGCTCTTCTTTATTTTACATACCGTAATTACGGTAATTAATAAAAATATTCGAAATGCGAGTTAACAACTTTTAATATGCACTTCAACTGCGATACTGGTTTCATGCCAAAGTACATTTTAATAACCTTTAAAACAACGATCCGCAGCCATAATAGAGTAGCAGAAAATTACCGCTAAAGGCGATCGCACTAAGGTCACAAGAAATCTCAATAAAATAGCTGTTGACATACTTTCAACGTGAAATATATCTACTTCCAGTTGTTTATATTTCCCATTTTTTACACTCTTCCACCTTTTTATCAATGATTTTGGTAGTCGATGGTTGTCATCGTTGAGATTTCGATTTACGGCGATCGCGCGTCCTGGAGTCGTGGTGCAGTGTGTCAGTGACGTTCGATATTGGATACTTCGCATACTGTTTCGAGGTTATTTTTTACGACCATGAATGAATACAGATTGGAGATCGATGTACGTGGACGGATGATTCTTCGACGCACACGACGAGAATATTTCGTTTGGAGGATTGAGCTGGAGTAGGGAGGGTAATCGAGTTGTACGTTGTGTGATATACGATTCGTGTGCAGATTTGGCGTAAATTCGATTGTGTGGAGAGATTTCTCCGCAGTTTTCCAGATTCTTCGATGATGGTCGAGAACACTTCAAAGTTGAGCGAAATTTCTGAAATATTGGAAGTTCTCACGTTTTGGACTTCTGGTGGAGTTTATTGAGATACATAATTGGATTGTAAAAAATTGAGAAAAATTACTAGTATTTTACAAGTCAGGAAAAATTTGCTTAAAATTGCACAAAAGTTGTCAAATTTCAAACAAATTTTGATCGATTTAAATTAGTTTTAACTACATTTTAACATTTTTCATGCAATTTTATGTAACTTTAAACAAGTTTTTATCAATTACAAACTATTTTAACAATATTTTAACAGTTTTTTTTTAAAATTTTATGCTTAATTTAACAATATTTTGATAGTGTTTTGAAATATTAACCAACTTTCTAAGCATTTTATTCAACTTTTGTGTATTTTTAAGCAATTTTAAACATATTTGATCAATTCTGAACTATTTTGACAATATTAATAATTATGTAAATGAAAATAATCTTAGTGCTAATTCACGCCTCGAGTAATTCATTAATTGAAAAACAGTTCAAATGAAAAAGCTGTCATTTTTCAAGAGGATTTCAAATGTATATAAACTTTGACCTTTGCATTTCACCTAATCGGAGATAGAATGTATGAAATGTGAAAAAATGTGATTTCGTTTGCATTTAGTCGATATCGAGAAATAAATTTTTTGAAAGGAAAGAGGAATCCATCAAATAATCCATGTAACCTAAATTTTAGCTCCCGAGGTTTTTTTTTGATAATTTTGTGCTTTTTTTGAATTTTTCAAGCTGTATGTGTACTTTATTTCGATCAAGTTTCATCTCAATTTCTTAAAAAAAATGGTAAACCAAAGAATAATATAAAATGCATAGTCAAATTTTTTTTTAATCAAAAAATCATTTACAATAATAAATTATGGTTTTATCTTTACTTCAACTCTTGGTCATAAATTCTGAAATTCAAGTAAAATTTTAGAATTCAAATTCAAAAACATACGAGTATTTAATTTTGGACGGTTGTAAAATTTTTGCTTGAAAATTTTAGTTTCATATTTTCCTCCTCTGTCCTCTCTCCTTTATAAATATTCAAATGAAGTCTGATTCTAAACAAAAGAAATTTTTAGTGAATTATTGGTTCGAGCGTTATCTTGAAATATCACTTCCGGTTTCGCTTATCACTTAGTTGACATTGCAGAATGAGGAAGACGAGTCAATCTACAGCAGGTTTCATTTTTATTTATTATACATTTAGAAAAAAAAATTATTATTTAATAAAATACCAACTCTATTTGTTGAAAGTTCTCGAAAAATTAATAATAATTATCAAATATTCGAAAAAGTAAACTCGCTAGGTGAAGCTTTGGCCTTGGCATTCAGACCTTGTACCTTTGTATGGTTAATCGATGAAAAAATATGTTTGATTGATATTATACCTTTGGGAAGTAATTACACATTAATTTTACCGGCCACAATTTAAGTAAACTTGGTTGAAAAATCACGAATCTGAATTGTGGTCATTTCTTCGGAGTGTTTTCCTCTGATTTGCGTTTTCTGGAAATAAACATAAACAAGTTTCAGTTTCATGGTGTAAAAATGTGCATGTGAAAACAAACAATTCTTTGCGAACATTTCGATTTCTTATCGAAAACAAAATTTTAATAATCGTTTGGGTTTTATTTGTTTTCTTATTGACAAATTGAATTGCCATTGTGATGATGAAATTTATTTTAATTGTTTTACCTTCTTTGTGTAATTATTCGTGATACCAAGTTCATACTTCATAGGTCATGATTGGGATTTTTCTTAGCATAGAATAAATTTTCGAATTTTCATTTACGAATTTCTCAAGTTTCGAGATATTTATTATAATTATCATATTTCTTGGTAGGTTGAAAAATTACGCGACTATTATATGGCATTACAAACACCCTTGGGCGAATTTCTCTCGGCTTAATTACGAAATTGAATTTTGTCGAAAATCTCCATTAAGGAGGACACGACGACGTTGCTACACGTTTAAATATACGCTTTACAGAATACTCTAATTCTGACGAAAAAAATACCATCGATATCGAAAAGCGAATGGTTGCTTAATCAATTTCGTAAATACCTTTGGACGGCCGATTGCTAGAAGTCAACAAACTAACGAGAAGGTTGTACTAGACGCGTTGAGATTACCTTGAACTTCGTTACGATGGCTTCACTCAAAAATTACGTCGGTTTTTATTACGACGAGAGGATTTTTGAGACGAGTTGATTCGTTGAATTAACGTGTTACGTGGAATGAAATGAGAGACTTTGGAAACTTTTTAAATAACTTCGACCTTTTTTATCTCGAAAAAAATTCCATTTGGTCGTTTATTCTGCAGTGTAATTCGAATGGGTGATTTTTTTTCGTGATAATGTATTTAGCTCGTCTTTTTTTTTAAATGCATAAATGTGGAATTATTAAATATCTTTTGAAATTCGCGTTTTATTGAATTTCCAAGAATTGATTTTCAAGTGTGATAATTTCATTTAAAATGGAAAATTTATTAACTTGTAAACGAATAAAGTTTTTAAAAAAGGAAAAATTCAAAAGAGATAGAGAAGGGTATTCTAAGAAAAGAACATGTCTCAATAAAGCGAATTATTCAAGAGGAAATAGATAATTCGATTTTCAAAGAAATATTGAATTTGTTCGCTTTTGAATTTTTTGATTTAATTACATCATTAATGACAAGTTATATTGCTTGGTTATTTTTCATTTCGATAAATACTTCTTTTCGGTGAAAAAAATGAACGCTGGTGAGTTCTTTGTAATCGTTTGAAGTGCTCACTTCATGCTCAATTATATAAACATTTCTCAATATCAACTCGGATATTTAGATTAGACATATCAATGTGAATAATTTTTGACATTTCATTCGTGAGATTCCATTGTGCTCGTATCAATTCTCGAAATTCAAATTGAGAAATTTTCGTAGTATTTTCAATACTTTAAAATAAGTGCCAAGCCCTCTCAATCGTTCAAGTCACGAGTCCAATTAATCACCTTTTTGTCACGCTTTTATTAATCAAAACGAAAAATGAATTTCTGTAATATTGAAAATTCGTTAATTCGAAATAAAGGTAAAATAAATAACTCGAAATCAAATAAACAAAATTGCGAATTAAATTTTTCTATTATGAAGCTTTTGAAAGCTACCCTTTCGAATCACCTAATAATTTAATCACAAAAATAGGAAATATATCGAAAATCATCACGTTCGAATTAATTCTACAAATAAACAATTACGCAATATCAATGTTTATAATTCAGTTTAAATTTTATAAAATATCGGTTCGATTTTCACCACGAACTTGAACAATTCAAAAACGTAAATCCGACAACATCGCCTCAGCTTTATTACACCAATTGGAAATTATCAGCGTACATAACACGTACATTATTACACGTGCACGTACGATTTAAATGTTGGTCAAAGGATAATTCGGCGGATTTATTACGATGACGTTGTAAACTAAAAGCATAATGGATTCCAGAGAATCTTTCCTGATTGTATCCTCTAATTTTAGTACATTTCTCCTTATCGATAGGAATAAACTTGAGACCAGTATACGACCTTAGGAAGTAGATCTCCTCGATTATGCACATTTTTTTTCACCATTACGACGCCGAAATTAATCACGATAGAAAGAACGCGTAGGCCGGGAAACTTCCTCGCGACTGCATTCGTTTTCGATGACCCTGTAATTTGTTTGTACCATGACATAGAAGATGCGTTGGATTTTTACGTCAGACTAGTTCCGATAATATATGCGAAACGACGCACGGTAGTATTCGGCATCGAAAGAAAGCGAATCTGTATTCGGATTTATGGACACGTTAGAAACACGAGAAATATTTAATTCGTTAATTTATTCGATGGCCAGAGTTGCCATCTCCAGGAAGGAACACGTGTGTCGTAACCGAGTTACACAGTCGAATAGCAATGGCGTAATATTACTTCATTTACCGACGATTTATGTATCCCGGAGTAAAAGTCGTCCGAGCGGAGATTGCCGCAAAAGCTCGGTAATTTTTGCATTCTCATTTTAAAGCGATAATACATTAATGGGTTAATTTTTACTTCAGCACATTAACAAGAACCTAAATTACGAAGCGATTTTACCATTTTTTTTCGATGTAAGAACCGAAGTTAGCCAATCATGTACACAATAAACGAATCCGCAATGCAATGTGTGTGTGTGCTTGCAAGAGCCCGTGAAACTAGTTTACTTCTTGTACTATCAATCTTTATTATTCACAGCCTGCTTATCTACTGCGTTCGTTTGGTTAAATAATCTGTCCGCTTCGTTACAGGAAATAAATGTGCATTTCTCGGTAGAAAAAAAAGTGTATTTGAGATAGGGTTATGCGCATGGTTTACACCCTCGGGCCCAGCGTCGAGGCAAATGTTATGAAATCTTTGGCTTATTTCCGCAGTACGCGATTTTCTGCGTGGAATTGACCAAAACCGTGCTTTTTCGATGGACCGGAGAAATCGCAAACGGGGTGTTACCTGATGAGGATTTATGTAGGTGTTTCGAGTGACCTAGAAAGGAATTTGTAGGAAGTAATATAGGTGGCGTGGATTAGTAGAGTATGGTGTTGATATGAAGGGGGATTTGGTTGATAATCCCCTTGGAAGATTTTTTTAGTCGAGTTTTTTTTTTACCAAATTGTACACAAAAAATGTTTCAAAAATTATAAAATTTGATTTTTTTTTTCAATAATGCCTTATTTTTTTGATAAAATGTGAAAATTTCTTCTTTTTTTCAAGTTTTTAAATTTAAGTATCATTGAAGGAAATTGAAAATCCCCTTTTCCTTCATCCACAAAAAACCATCTTTCTATCTCTTCAACTTCTTAATAAATAAGTTTAGCGCTTATAATAATTTTTTGTTGGATAATTTTTTTCATTTTTTGCTTTTTTAATTTCTTAAATTTGAAAATAAAATTAACCTTTTTTATTTTTAATTTTTTTCTATTTTTTAAGTGAGATTCATTTTTTTTAAATTTTATTTGTAATAAATTTAGGATAAAAATGATTTTTTAGCATCGAAAAAAATTGCAAAATATTATAAAAATGATTTCAAACAAAAAGCTTTATATTCACTATGCTCCAAAAAATGATAAATTTTGAGTAATGAAAATATCTAAATTTTTAAATCAAACGCGCGAACGCCTTTTGATTTTTTCCACCATGTATTAGCGGCTCTTCCATGCTTACGCGGCCTTCAAGCTTCTACGTTGATTGATGTGCGAACGCCTGTCGATTTTTCTCACGAAGTGTTGGTGGCTATTTCATGCCTACACGATCTATAATCCTTCTACGTAACAGTTCCTTGTTTCAGGTTTTAACTCGTGCAACGCGCGGCACGTGATTTTGGTAGAGCCGCTGGTACGCAGTGGAACATGTATGAGATCGTTCGCGCGATCGACTTGGATTTATTTTTTTGCTCTAAATTTATCGATTTTTGAGGCATACGCAATGAATAAATATTTTTAGTTTTAATTAATTAAAATAATATTTTATCAAAAGTTTCAAGGCAAAATAAGATGATTGTAATTTTTTTTTAATTTTTTATAATCTAAAAAATAAATTTTCACAACTCTTTTTTATTAAAAAAAATATATATATAAAAGATAAAATAAAAGTGTTTTTCATTTATATCGTTCTTTTTGAAACATACCACGTTACTTCAACGACATTTACGCTGCCTTTGAGTGTCAAGGAATATATTTCTAGGTCATTGCAAAAAAATCAATTTTTTCGATGTGTAAAAAATTGAAGAAGCAGCAAGTTGAAACCTCCAAAAAGGCTTATCTTAAGGCTGCAGATTTATCCAATATTTATATATATGATGTCAAAAAATAACCTTCTAGACGAATTTGGGCAAGCTGCAACGATGACATGATGTTTTTCAAGGTCAAAGAAATATCAAAATTCATTTTTTCTCATCTTTCAATCATTTTACGATGCTTTTTTTTGCCATTTTGTTTCCTTTCTAAAAACTGTTTTTGAGTTTTTATTTAAAGGCAATTATTTTTTCAATTTCCAAGATTGATACTTCAAAAAATGATCAACTGAAGATTTCAGCATTTTTATGTTTTTACCTGTAGATTTTTTCAAAGTCAAGGAAATATCTGAATTTCATTTTTTCATCCTTTAATCATTTTATGATACTTCTTTTTAATATCGATTGATCTCAATTTTTTTGGAATTTTTTTTTGCGTTTTTGTTCTCCCTCTAAAAAACTGTTTTCGAGGTTTTTATTCAAAATCAAATATTTTTTTAATTTCCAAGACTCTACTAAAAAAAATGGTCAGTTGAAAGTTTCAGTATTTTTGTGTTTTATTGTAACTCACGGTTGAAATTTCTTTTCATATTATGAAGTTGAACTTGAAAATCTCGCAACATAATAAAACAAGTAGATATCAGTTAGGAAGCTTCTATGGTTAAAATTTGACCTCCCGAAGGGTTTTGCTTTTCGGTTTGTAATCAAGTAAACCACTCTCGTTGGTTCTTCGCATAGACCTATTTGATTATTTTCTCGATGATTATAACTATCATTTTACGCAACGTATTCAAAAGATCGCATCATTAAGTCTCACTCCTTTTGTCAATTGGTTCATTTCCTAGGTATAAATAGGAATTATCGATGTAATAATCGCGTCTTACGTTGCAATACAATTTACAACGTATTCTATCGATATTAAAATTAGTATTTTAAAATAAGGTTCCTCGACATTACATTAACAATGGAATTAAAACTAACGTAATTGCCCCAAGTAGTTGGTAGACCGATTAGGGCACCCCTTGGTGAAATTCATTGTAATTTACGCGTACAGTACCCTTGAAAAGTACCGATTTCCTGGATCTACCGTTACTTTAATTTGGCGCCATTTCGTGTCACGTTTTACCAATGGTTTGTACCTACGATGTACCGGAGTTTGAAGAAAGACGCATTAAATTTTGGAAACACGATTGAAAATTTTCGGAAAACATGCTAGTAAGATTAATCAACGTCTTAATACGTGTTGAAGAAAATTCAATCTCGATGGCGTCGTTATCCGGTTCTGATCTTTGTGATTTTTTTCGATTACCACTCGGTGATCATAGGGAATTAGATGTCCTAGTTCATTAATCATTTCGTCAAACGTAATGTCTCGATGATCCACGATATTTTGTTAATCATTTGGTCGCTGATTTTATTTATAAATTTATCATCGAAGTTGGAGTATTTTTGGTATAATCTTTCGGTGAAGTTTGCAAATATGTTTTCATCGTAGATAGCGATTTTTTTCCAGTTGAGTTAATTAATTGCGAAATATCTTATTGTTATGCTACGTACGATTTTCATACGATGGATGGAATATAAACATTTGTATCGTCTTGCCACATGTAATATTTTCATCATGATGGACAACAAAACAATGTAAAGTGATCGTGTATTTTGCAAAATCTCGTTTCCGAATTTTTCAACCAATTACTCATAAAGTATTGGCGCTTTCAAGGCCACGATGATTCGTTGTCAGTTGAACTTTGCCCGCAGAATACGTACATCAATCAAGAAGCAAACAAGTACAGTCGAGATATTGTTAAAACGATAAGAATTAATGCAGACAATACGTCCGATGAATTAACACGCTGCGTATCGACTATCGAAAAATCGCATCGCTGTGGCACAAGGCTGAACGCTTCGAGAAGGTAGATGACCAGCCGAGTAATGTCGAAGTGGATTAATAATTCAATAAGTTCGTTTTAACGTGATAAACGTTAATCTTCGGAACCTTCGAGGATCCTTGTATGCATCGAAATGTATTCGGAGAATTTTGCTATTTGTAAAAAACATTAGTCGTGAAATGTTGGAGTATTTGTGTTTATGGAGCATTTTTAGATAACTTGGTTCAGGAAATAGGACGCGAATTTAAACTTGTTTTCGTTGGAATGAAAGATGAGAAGATGTCGTAACGTGATGATTTATGTTAATTTACGTTATTGATGGAAATATTTATTTGGTCATCTTAAGGGTGGAAATTTTTGACCGGTAGTGGATTCATTGAGACCTTTGAGGTCGATTGAGGCCGATTTTTAAATAATTTAAAGATGTGTGCAATTTTTCCCAATTTCTCCGACTTGATTTAGTATCGTGGCAAAATTTAAGGAATGCAAAATACTTTCCCTGGGTCTATTTTCGTTTCCAAAAGCTTCGCCGAAAAACCACCCAAAATATTGATAGTAAATATCAAAATTGAAATATCGATTATCGAAAGATGTATAAATTTATTGAAACATCGACATAAATAGATAGAAAAAAATCGAAATCTTGAAATCAATCTATCAAAATCCTGAAATCGATCTATCAAAATCGAGATATCGATAATATAAATCGAAATATCGATCATCGAAAAATACCCAATAAATCGATTGAAACATCGAAATAGACAAATAAAAATAAAACGAAAATAAATCGATCAATTTCAAAATATCGAATTGTTGAAAATCGAAATATCGAAAGCAGGTTGTCATCGAAGTATCGATTTTAAAATATCGGTGCGACGTCGAAATATTCAAATTAAAACATCAAAATCGAATTATTGAAATCGAAACGTGTAAACTCGAAACCGATGATCGACTGATCGAAATCGAAACATTGATATTGAAACATCGGAACTAAATTATCCAAATCGAAACATCAACGTTAAAACATCGAAATCGAATTATTGGAATTGAAACGCGTAAACTCGAAACCGATGATCGAATGATCGAAATCGAAACATCGATATTGAACATTGAATAATTTTATTCAAATCTCTCCTTCTTTTCTCCTCTTCGCGTTGTTTTTTGCGCGATTTTCCGAAAAAAAAGGTAATAAATATTTGATAAATCGTAAAACATAAAAAAATCTAAAAAAACATAACCTCCTAAATAAAAATAAAACCACTGATAATATCGCCAAAAAGCACCCCACTCCCTCTTCAAAAAATCACCCATTCATTAATCGATTTTACGCACCACGGAAATCACCGAAAGAAAAAAAAACTCGTATGAAAATTATAAATTACTATGAAAATTCCAAAAATGTGAAAAGTCGTAAAATTTACGATCATCGGAGTAATCGTAAATCCAACGAAACCATAAAAATACGAAATGACATACTCGAAAATTTTGATATAACGAAAAATCTCGACCCAAAAAAACATAAATTTTCGGCAAATTTCATGAATTATTAAAATGAAATGGCAACATCGAGGAATCAGGAAAGTTATAAAAATCGACAGATTTATTCGTAAGGTAAAAAAATTATAAAAATCGAAGGAACAGTGATTTACGGGCTTGCGACGGCGACGCCTTGAAAACTGGAAATTTCGGATTTTTCGATTCCTCGAAAACTTTCTCGAACAGGATAATTTCGTGAAATTGGCAACACGCTCGTGAATTCTTGGAGATGATACCCTAGACTTCCTCGTTCGTCTGGTTATTTCGATAGATAAGAAACTCGATTTTTAGTGTATCCAGTCAACGACCTCGTAAATGTTTGGCAAATAAACGAAATTTTTTTTGCGGTAAATTCTCATTTCCTTGTACAAATTTATTTAAACGCTCGATGAATGAAATTTAGTAAAAAATATCGTTTTTGAAATATTTTTCATGATCGTGGATAAATAACATCTAAACTTCTAAAGCAGATGGTTTATGGATTGGCGCAATGTCAGCAACCTACATTTAATGAAGTTGAAAAAGACACATAAGGTTTAATACTTTTTTTTTAAAGATCAAGGTCTGAATATTGAAATAGTTACCAAGAACGTAGCTAAAGCGTAAAAAGACGTCTCCAAAGTAACCCCACTCTTGCTACATTGACACCCGAGATTTATAATTAGTATTCGGAGATATTTTATGACGACGCATATGTATAAAATTCTTATCTCAAGAAAGAAACCTCCATTAAAATCCTAAGTAGCTTTTACTCGGGAACAATTATAGATAAAAGAGGATTTTCTGAATAATTCTTGACCTATTTTAACGAGAATTTTACGTCATAATATTGTTAATCGTTATCTTAAAAAACTATGTACCGAAATAAAAAAAAACGTGAAAATAACAAAGAGAAGGGTAAAGAAAATACGCGCAAATATCGATAATTTTATAACGTATTGCTTTGGAAATACCAAATAATGCAGACGATAAAGGACAGCAACATTTTATCCGATAAAGCTACCTATTCGTAGCGGAGATTTTTTTCAACTGCTTTAGTACAAACATCCGCCGTGGTAATCATGTCAATTATGAGAAGGACGTTGCGACGAAGGCGAAACATAGGAATGGTTTACGCGAAAATAAGTGTGAAAAGTGAAAGATCATCGTTTACTAATAAATTAATCGACGATGAAGAAAAAAACCCTAATCAGTGATGTAATTTGCATCGCGTACATGTGTGGACTTTCTCTGACGTCACGTTGCGCTAATACTTATTTTTTTTCTATAAACGAACCGGAACAAAAAGTTTTTTTTGTCTCGGACCCAACACCACGTACACAGGAAGAATACCTCGGGCCTGTTTTAAAGGCATGTTTGACATATTACAAAACATGGCGGCTAGTTGAACTCTGAAATTTGTTTTGTCTAATATAATGATTAATTTCATGCGTAAAAATACAAATCATCAGCTGTGGGATAATTTCCAAAGTACATATTGTCTTTTATTATGTAACATGCCTATATACAATGGATAGGCAACCTTATCGACGCGATGGTGAAATTTTACCATCACAGAGCTTGTTAAAATTTAGTAAATGTTTCATTATTCGAATATATCGTACTTTGACTCGTATTTCATTTTTTGCATCGTTTTATTAGTGTAGATGAAATTTTAATCTTGGTATTTTTTGTTAACTTGTTTCAGAGGCCATAAAATGGGTAAACTCAGGAAAATCGTCCTGCTACTATGGAAAAACTATTTAATGCAGAAAAAACAACCAATTCATACAGTAGTAGAAATTATTCTACCTTTAGCAATATCATGTTTATTAGTATGGTTAAGGTTTTATGTAAATACAGAAGAAATTCCAAATGCTACAAAATTTAGTTCATTTTCATTAAAAGACTGCTTAGAAACGTCGTTAATAATGTCAAAGTAAGTATATTTAATTATCATCAACGAGCGTAACATTGCGTACGACTATTACCCCGGATTCCAAGGCGAAAGTGTTATTTTAATAAACCCTTTTTGATTTTTAGGACATGGTCTATAGCTTGGTCACCGAATACTAGCCCCTTCGCCTCCGAAATTATGAAAAAAGTTAACTTCAACAAATTATCTCCGCATCATCCGGGTATTTACTGTAAGTGTGCTCGACTTAATTGAATTTAATGTATAAGTCGTTAATTTCGCGTGGAATTTTTGCAATCTCTGAATTTTTTTCGTGTCAAATTTATAGACCGAAAAATTGACTGATTACTTTCTAATGCTTTTAGAAGTGCGTTTTTTATAGAAAATTAAAGTTTAGAGTCATTATTTTATAACATTTAAAGGTCACTGAATCTAAAAATCGAAAGTAAATGGTTATTAAAATAATCAAAGTAATCTGCGAACGGTTCGTTTATAAATTTAATATTGCAATAAATCGATATTGAAATACATAAATATTGAAATCGAGATAACGATTTAACGATACATCGAGGTTGAAATATCAAAATAAAATATCTTAATGAAACTATTGAAAATGAAACGTCGGTTTATTATTAGAATTGAATACCACGATTGAAATATCAAACTATCGAAAGCAAACATCGATTTATTAAAATTGAATTTCAAAATTAAAATATCATCAATATCGATTAATCGATATATCGAAATTATAAATAATCGATTTATCGAAATCGAAATATCGATTTATCAGAAGCAAACATTGATTTATTAAAATTGAATTTCAAAATTAAAATATCCTCAAAACCGAATTATTGACATATCGAAATTATAAATAATCGATTTATCGAAAGCAAACGTCGATTTATCAAAATTGATTATCTCAATGATCAAATCGAGATATAACGATGTATTGAAATCGAAATATCAAAATGGAACTATTGAAAACGAAGCATTCAAATCAAAACACAAAAATCGAAATTTCGAAATTCTTCGAACTTTTTAGAATTGAGATATTTAATAATAAATTACCCTGAATTTCGCTAAGCGAACAAGGAAAAAATTTACCGCAAAATATTCAAAAATAATTTCTCGAGGAAAATTTCCGATACTATTTGAACTTCGTAAACACTCAAAAATTATGATTCACGATCACGCGGAAAATTCATCGGAAATATCGTGTTTTCAAGTTGAAAACGCCCACAGAATCTCTGATTCTTTTCTGCATTAATTAATCATCGCAAACATTGATATCCGTGTTTCTAACAATTGAAATGATAAAACTAGATAATTACATAAGCTGTTGATAAGAAACTTTCTAGGGAATAAATTATTTTACAAAATTAACGAATTATTTTCCCCAACAGTGGAATCTTTCGCCGACGAAACAGAAATGCAACGTACACTTTTATACGCCAATAACACAAAAGTAGTCCTTGCTGGTATTTCATTCGACGCATCTGTACAAAAAGATGTCGACCAACAAGAAATGTTCATACCGGAAAATTTACAAGTAAATCTCAAAATCATGTTTTAATAAAAATTGCTACACAATTGACGTAATTTACAATACGATGAAGAAATGACGCATCGGTATTTCATAATTAGCTAACAATTTCAGGTTCGAATTCGATTTCCAGGACTTTCGAGATTTATAGATAACGAGTCTACGACATTCGATACTCAGTTTCCCAACTGGAGAACGCATACTGCATTCCCTCTCTATCAACCGTTTGGACCAAGAGATATGTATTCTACTTTCGGTGGACAACCAGGTATTATTTTATAATGATTTTCATCGAAAATTGATTAACTTGGATTACGTTTTTTAACGTAGGATATTGCAAAGAAGGATTCATATCGGTGCAACAGGCGATTTTCGAATCGATTTTTGACTTATATAATTCAGAATTTCGCAACGATACCGCAAAAATACCAGAATTCCTGTTTCAGCGGTTCCCTTACCCGCCATATGTGCAAGATAGACTATTGCCGGCGTTGATCTCATTCATATCTATATTTATTATATTTAGTTACACTTATTCCGCTGTTAGAACTATTAAATTAGTGACTGTTGAAAAAGAAACGCAGATGAAGGTTTGTAGTACAAGTTGTTGTGGAAGTTATCCAAAGAAATTTTCTTTAATTGCGTAAATTTCATCAGGAAATCATGAAGTTGATGGGACTGAGTAGTTGGATGCATTGGACTGCTTGGTCTATCAAGGAGTTCATTCAATGGTTCATACTTAGTTTACTGATAACCGTCGCGTTGACAATGGAATGGAAAAATGGATGCGTTATAAAAAATACTAATTCTGTGATAGTCTTGTTGATTCTACTCGTTTATTCTTTCACAAGCATCTGTTTTTGTTTTCTTATATCGTCGTGCTTCAATAAAGGTTTGTTTTTTTACCTCGTCTGCGTGAAAATGGAAAAATAATGGGGTTTTATTTTATAGCTAATTCTGCTGCCACTGTCGGAGCTGCTGTGTGGTTTTTGAGTTACTCGCCATATCTTATATATCAACCTTCTTACGAAAATATGTCCTGGGCTCAAATCGTATCATGGAGCACGTTATCAAATACAAACATGGGATATATATTTCAAATGATCGTTATGTACGAAGGAGTGGGTAAGATAAATCGGATGAAAGATTTGATTCAAGTTTGAATTGAATTGTAATATTTTCCCGATGATATTTCTTCAGGTACCGGGATACAATGGGATAACTTTTTCATACCGGTTTCACCTAGTGATAAAGTTAGTCCTGGTGAATTGACTGTGTACTTATTCATCGATGCCATTTTGTACCTACTTGCGGCTGTATATATCGAAGAAGCTTTTCCTGGAACGTATGGCATGCCTAAGAAGTGGTATTTCCCGTTTCAGGTACGTTGATTCTTCGTGTTAATTTGGATAAATGTATAGTTAGATGTTAGATAACGTAGTATTAAGATAAATGATCGATATAGATGATAACGCTTGAAAGAAAGAGTGAAAAGAAAAAAATGAAAATGGAGGTACTATCAATAACTCGCTTGATTACTTAATTTTCTAACATCGTACTAAAAACTTCACAACAAATAAAAATTATTTACGACGAGGAAAAGAAGGTCGTATTAGAATGATTCATCATTAATTACTCGTAGCGAATTTACGATCGGTAGTGTAATGTAAAAATCATGGAAAAATACAAATCAAAATACGCTCGATTTATTAAACGGTATTCTCAAGTTTTAGCTGAAATTCTCTTCATGCTTTCGAAACATCGAAATCACACGTTGAATTTCAAGTTCTCGCAGTGTTGCATTCAAAAAGAAATTTAATTTCACTCATCGATGTACAATTTATATTTAAATTGAATCAAACAAAAAACTAAAGCTATTATTAAACAAAGTAAACCAGTTATTATGTAAATCATCACTATGAATAAATTTTTAGTTCCTAATATCGATGAGTTAGCAATCACCAGTCGTTTAGTACCATTGAACATAGAAGTTGGAAAAGAATACTTTACTTTAAGGATATATTCCCCTTTTGGTAAACTACGATTATAACCTCCGGTGTGATTAACTCTTCTGTATAATTTCTTGAAATTCGATAAAGTAGCTGGTAACATCCAAACAATGAAGTCTTCATTTTCAAATCCGTTGTTTGTCGGGTCATTTTGATCTAATTCCCAAATATTCTTTTGCCAGTTCTTCGGCTTGGCGAATTTTTCAAATGCTTTCTTCAAGTCTCCTGGTGGATTTCGAAATTTATTTGTTTTCAGTATCGGCCAAGTTATATTTTTGTATATTAAAGGTACTGTTGTATTGTCCGCTGATGAAACTATGGACAAGATGTCGTTAAACATCGAGTTAGCTATAGCACCACAAGGAACAACTGCAATTCGTTCTGTGGTGTTGTTTTTCGTCGACGTGACGTAATCGTAGGGGTAACAATCCACGGAGACGTTTTCCTTTAAATCTCCAATAAGTTGTTTGTTATCTTTGGATGACACGTAGCTGCGGTGATTTTGATAGAAATTTGTCAAACCGTAGTAAAGATTTACTGGTGCTTTGATATCTCTCGTTAGATTGAAACGTACCTCGCAAGAGCAATTTTTCAATGTACTGTCGCCGATCACTTCTGCGCATGTTTTTTCTGGTTTCGAGTCGTTGGTTGATTTGCAATACGTGTAATCAATTTCGATTTCTTCGATGTCGCGGAATATGATTGAGACAATTGTACCCATTATCACTAAGATTATTCCGATAGCTATGAATATCGGAGCGGTATTCTTGATGGTTAGTTTCGGATTCCAGCTTGGTAATGTTTGGTGGAAAAATCTATTCCAAGCGTTTTCGTTACTTGTCATTGTAAATTTACGTAGAAATATGCTAACACGGAATCCGACTTTACTGTTATCTATACTGATAAGAGATCAGTTTGTTTTTTCGTTCAAGTGAAATATATAACTTATAGCCAATTGTTTTCTAGTTTAATTAAAATTTTATTGTGACCGGAGGACAGGGACACAGGGAGTTGATTGGAATAAAATACCAAAGTGTACATATTCTTGTAGTTATTCATCGCGATAAAAATTTTATTGATGATTTATTCGTTATGCATTTTTCCAGGCGTCGTATTGGTGCGGTTACAAGAGAACCTTGCAAAGTAGTCAAGCTCCAAAAGGAATACAAATCAGAGATCTCACTAAAATTTATAAAACCGGTAAAATGGCTGTGAAACGATTAACCCTCGATATGTATCCGAATCAAATTACCGTGTTGTTGGGACATAATGGAGCTGGAAAATCTTCCTCTATGTCTATGTTGATTGGTAAATATCGCGAGTTATTTTTACGCTCATGAATGAACAGGAACAAATTGATACTGATAGAAATCATATGGAAAGTATAATTTTGAAAAAATGATTTATAACTGGATAGAAAAAATGCAAGTTTAAGAAACCTTGAATACATATGACAAATTAAAATTTACCGTGATGAACTGAATAAGTAAAAAATAGAGTAATTAATTTCGATGTTGAAGTATTGAAATCTATGTAAATATCGAAAAATATCGAAATCGAAATATTGAACTTGAACTGAAATAATAATATCGATGGTTTTACTTCGAATTCGATTCTCGATTTTAATATTTTCTTTAATTTGATTTCGATTCCTTGTCAAAATGGGAATCGAAATCGAAATATCGAAATCAGATTTTTTCAAATAAAATCTCGTAAAATTTATAACCATGTTTCAACTACTATTCCATAAAACAATAAAATTTACGAATTTGGTGAAATTACAGTAATAAAACAATTTATTTCACAAATTTTCCCCAATTATTCTGTGTGATTAAAGATTATAAAAAACACGAGCGTCACTAATTATTAGAAAATTTATAAATAAACGATATTTCAGGTTTAACAAGACCTACATCCGGAACGGCCACTATAAACGGTTATGATATTTGGTCAGAAATGGAAAAAATTCGTGAAAGTTTAGGTCTATGTCCTCAGTTCGATTTATTATTCGAAGAATTAACGGTCGAAGAACATTTATTATTCTTCGGAAAGGTAAACACGTCGTTACCGTTTCATAATTACGTTACATAACGAGAATCTAAAATACGTGTTTTATTTAGCTCAAAGGATGCTACGGAGACGAACTGAAAAACGAAATTAACAAATATGTTACTAAATTAGAAATGGAAAAGAAACTACATAGCAGGGCTGGCGGCCTAAGTGGCGGATATAAACGAAAATTATCCGTAGCCATTGCCCTAGTCGGACATTCCGAAGTATGCATAGTTTTCGTATCGAATGTAAAAGTAAAATTCAAAATATTAATGGAGGATTTAAATAAACAGGTGGTTTTACTAGATGAGCCGACTTCACGTATGGATCCGACAGCTAGACGTTGTTTATGGGATTTACTTCAAGTAGGTTTGCGTTATGTATTCTTCAAGTTGTAACTTCTATTATTAATTCTTTTACTTAACAGGAAGAAAGAAATAACCGTACGATGATGATGACAACTCATCTTATGGACGAAGCAGATTTACTCGGTGATCGAGTCGCTATTCTTAGTAATGGTACGTTAAAATGCGTCGGGACGCCGTTTATGTTGAAGAAAAAATACGGCTATGGTTACACCTTAAGTTTGGTGAAAAAATTCCCGGAGTTGAATCTTGATAAAATAACGTCGTTTTTGAAATCTCACAACAACGATGTTGAATTAATCGCTAATATGGAGACTGAATTGAAATATAAATTAGCCGATTCTAATACAATGTCTCAACTGTTAAGCCAGTTATCTGATGTACAAAGTGATTTGGGGATTAAAGAATATGGTATTTCGTTGACTACTTTGGAAGACGTTTATATGCGGTAAGTTTATAGAAGATGTTTGGAATATTATTGGATTCTTATTGAGTATTTCCCCGCAGAGTTATTTCGTTCGATGACGAACAAGATAAAATCAAACTTGGTAGTGTAACTGAAGGATACGTGAATCCTTGTAGTATCAGTGATAAAATACCTGATTCTAGAGTTGATCTTCCAGAATCATTGAAACCTACATCAAAAAGTAACTAAAATGTGAAAATTAACGATTCGAAGATACACGAAAATTAATTACGATTTTATCTCAAGGTACTGTTGATACACATGTAAGATGGACTAAACAATTCGGAGCTATGATTCGGAAGAAATACATCATATCGAAGAAATCTTGGTTCTTGCATATGATACAATTTTTAACAACATTTGTATTCCTGTTAATCGCCACCGCTGTTACGGAGGCTTGGCGAGGAAGCACTGACTTGCCACCGTTAAATTTAACGTTACAGGTGCATTATGGAAGTCTGAATGAATTCACGTTACGAACATGTTTACTAATTATATTTCTTATCGGTAGAATTATCGAAAACCGGTAGTCATCGCTAACGAACACGCGAACAGTTACGGGCAACAGATTTACGAATCTATTAAACACACAGCAGCCGAAGCAAGCGCTACGATAGCACCGAAACGTAATTCCAGCGTAAATTTCGATAATTATTTACTAGATTTGGTAAGTTCAATCGATTGACGTTTAATATTGACGTATTTAATCTAAATCGCAAATTTCTCACAGTACAAAGATCACGTAGAAGTGATCAACGAACGTTACATATTCGGAGCCGAAGTCGAAAACAAATTTAATAATAGTTTAATTCGTATTCATTTCAATAACCAACCATTCCACTCCTTCCCTACCGCTTTATCAACCGTCCAAGACGCCGTCATCAGAGCAATAACCAACGAATCGCATTCTTTAACCTTCGTCAATCAACCTTTGCCGTATATACCGGAAGAAAAAGTACGCCAATCGTCGGATTTATCTTTTGTTGGCGAAAGTAACTATAACTTCTACCCTGTTACAGATCAAGAAATTAGAAGGCGGTAGTAATTTCGGATTCCAAATGGGTTTCAATACCGGTTTCGCGCATGCTTTTATCTGCGCCACGTTTATCGTACTTATTATGAAAGAACAAGAAACCGGAGCTAAGCATTTACAGTTTATATCCGGTGTTAAGCCGTCCGCCTACTGGAGCGCGTCAGTGTTATGGGATTCCTTTATGTATACGTTGTCCATGGTCATCATCATCGGATATTTATTTTATCATCAAGATGCGGCGTTTTCCGACACCGAACAGCTTGGTACTGAACCCGTATGTTCGCTTTAAACATAAATATCGTAATTGTGTTCCGTTCGTCGGCAAAAATTCGCGTGAAATTTAATGCGGAACAAGTTTTTTAAGAGATGGTTATGCAATTTTATTGACATTAAAGTTTTATTTGAATATCGTGCCTTATAAAAGGAGGTATGCAATTTTATTAACATCAAAATATTTTAAAATGTCTATTTTCCAGTTGCAATGTAGTTGAATTTGTGATTCGAGGTAGTTTTTGATGCGATATTCCGCCATTTTTATAAACATTCGTTATGCGCATGCGCGAAAAATCTTGCGACGTTGCCAAATTAATATTTTAGATGCAAAAATATTTACTCGTGTTGTCATAATATTTAATTTTTCTCGCAAATATTAACATTTTAATATTAAAAATAAATTCATGGGATTTAATAATTTTAATATTTTTCAATATTTTATTTCAGCTCAAGTTGCTGTACTACTAATGTCATATGTCTGGGCCATAATTCCTGTAGTGAATCTTGCTTCTTATTTATTCACAAAACCTTCGATAGCTTTCATGAAGACGTCGCTTTTGGGTATATTAACAGGTACGGTTCATTTAACTTATGAGATATCATTTGAAAAAGTCTTATCAATTTTTCTCCAATTTTCTCGCTGTTTTCTTTCACTTAATGTTTGTAATTCTTTTCTTGACAGGTTGTAGTGTTTTCGTAATCGTGTTGATCTTGGAAATCAGACCTTTATTTTTGGTCGATGAAGCAAACAGCGTGGAATCCGTCATGACATGGTTCCCGCATTACATTTTATGCCAAGGGTTGAAAAACATTTATTTGAATCACGGTTCAAAAGCTATTTACCGGAATACAGGTAAATATCGTTTATTCTAAACGTATACGCTCTTACGAGTATTTTTTGCAACTATGTATTTTTCAAAGGACAAAAATATCCTGGTGATTACGCGTGGAAGAAACCAGGCATCGGTAAAAATATCTTCGCGTTGTTGGTCATCGGTTTAGTATTCAATATCGCTGTTTTAAGTCTGGAAAATGTGAAACATAAATTGAAAAAAATATACAGCATTATACTCAAGTACTGGACGCATCTGAGGAAAAATCCAGGTAATTTGAATTCACCAAACTATGCATATAACTAAATAATTAAAACGTTCTAAATAACAATAGGTATTTCAGGAATCGATCACGAACTCAAGCAGTGCTCTCCGTTTGATGATGCTGATGTTACATCGGAGAAGATCATCGTGGAGAAATCCTCTAAATTAGATTACATTGTGATAATGAAGTGAGTAAATTGTTTATGGTAATTGATTACGAATCGATTAAAATGAATTTGTTAATTTATAGAAACGTTACCAAGAAATACGGCAATTTTACCGCGGTAAAGTCGTTAAATTTAGCTTTACATACTCACGAATGTTTTGCCTTGTTGGGATCCAACGGAGCTGGTAAAACTACGACATTTAAAATGCTCACTACTAAAATTGACATGACTAGTGGTTCGATTGATATTTGCTCAATGGATATTGTACGAGAAAGATCGAAGGTAAAATAGAAAAAATTGATTTCAAATAATTAAGCAAATAAATTTAAAAAAAAATTACTCAGGTGAGAAAAGTAATCGGTTATTGTCCGCAACAAGACGCATTACTCGATAAATTAACGTGTCGAGAGACGATGAAAATGTTCTGTACTCTTCGTGGTATACCTAAAGAAGAACATGACTTGGTTATTTCGCAACTCTCGCGGAGATTAGTGTTTTATAAGTTCTTAGACGTTGAAGCTGGAAGAAACAGGTAAAACGTAATGTCAGCGTGTGATTTAATCCGTGATTTAATCGTACTCTTCTCGAGTAGCGGTGGAAACCAGCGTAAATTAAGTACTGCCATTGCTATGATCGGTGATCCACCTGTAATATTGTTAGACGAGCCAACATCTGGTATGGATCCCGAAGCTAGAAGGCATTTGTGGAATGTGATAAAAGAAGAAAGAGAAAGAGGCAAATGTATAATTATTACTACTCATAGGTAAGGTTCGATTTAATTATATCTGTATTTGTAAACCTATCTAATTAATTTAAATTACAGTTTAGAAGAATGCGAAGTTCTGTGCACCAGATTGGCGATCATGGTGGAAGGTGAAATACGTTGTATAGGTTCGGTACAACATCTCAAAAATAAATTCGCTTCCGGTTACAAACTCCACGTTAAATTCCCACCAGATAAACAACAAAATATTAAAGTTTTTATATCCAGCAACTTGAGCGGTACGTTTTTATATTTATGGGGATTTTTATTTTTCATTTTTTCACATTGTCATTTGATTTCACAGGAAGCTCAGTTCACGAAGAATTCGAAGGTATGATATTGTTCCATATTCCAATGAATATTTCATGTTCGAGTGTGTTTTCGGCTATGGAGACGGCCAAAAAATTATCTTTAATCGAGGATTATTCTATTCAACAAACTAGTTTGGAACAGGCGAGTATTATTATTTTCTCATCAATTTTTCCATAATCAAAAACTAAATGTTTTTTGTTTTCAGGTTTTCACAAAAGTAACGAAGAAAGTATGATGAAAGTCTAAGTCTGATTTTTATTTTTGCAACAAATTGTGATCGCGTTTAAGTCAACGTGTTTTTTATAGCTTAAATGACAATTTACGATGAAATGATTTAATTAGCAGAGAACCAGCAAACGACTATACAGGCATTTATTTAATGTAATTTTTTTTAAGAATTTTATCTTCAATAGTTCATCTCTGTTTTTTTTCTTTTTTTTTTCCAAGGGATTTGTACAAATTGAAACTTTTTTTTCAATGTTTTATTATAGTTACCAGATATTTTTTTTTTAAATAAAATGAACGAATTTTTTAAACGCATTTTTAAGTATATTTGTAAGATTTCATTATGTGTTTTTTACTATTTGTTTTTATATGATTCTTTTACAATAAATTTGTGATTGCGTTAAGATATAAAAAACTAAGAACAGGAAAATCAATCGAAATGCGTTTCGTAAAGCGTTTCAACAATAGTCAATTAATTTTAACGTCGTCGTTTGTTGTAAGTAAAAAGAAAAAATTCAACGAAACGCATATACAATTTTAGACTGATTTTCTTTCATTTTCAAGTCCTAAGTTTTTAAATTTTTTTTATTTATTTACTTATTTATTTTATGTTAATTCGAGTCGTTTTTGATTGCGAGTACCGGTATAGTATAAAGAGATTTGGTAACGCAAATTTTTCTATTTTTTTATGTATTACAAAGAGCGAAGTACTTGATTTTTTTTTTAATTTTTGAAGAACACCGAATCGTTTTTAGTTTCATCTTTTTTTAACGATTTATTTTGCTCAATGTTTTTTCCTCATACCATATTTTTCATGTGTTTTAAATTAATTGTAGAATTATACGATTGAATATCATGTATTTATTTTGTGTTGTTTAGTTTTTGACGAAAAAACTAAATAAATTGTTTGTGTGTATTGTTTGTGAATTGTTTTTGTTTATGAAGTATCTATTCAACGAGGTGGTTGTTTTTATATGGAATTTTAAAAGATGAATGCAAGTTTGTTTTGTTTCTTGAAATTTGTAATATTTTTGGTTACATTTGGCGATGAAATTTTTTACCGATACTTTTTCAAATTTTATTGATTGTTGTCATGTTGATCGCGCATTTCATCTAGACGTTGCATTTCAGCTTTATCTTGTTGATGTTGCGTTTCATCTTTTTGATCGCATGTTTCATTTTTTGCTTGTTGATTTGGCAGATCTGCGTGGTGGCCGAATTGCTGGTGATTTTCTTCATTTTGATTGCATATTTCATCTTGATTTTGAGTGTTTTGCGGTTGAGCTTGACCTTTTTCATGTTGCGTTTCGTCGGTTTGATCACATGGTTCTTGGCCATGTTGTTGGTTTTGTATACTGCGGGTGTGAGGATCTGCATTATGTTCGAGGTGATCATTTTGATTGCATGTTTCTTCTTGGTTATGTTGATTTTGCATATTGTGCGTGTCGGGATCGGTGTTATGTCCAAGTTGGTGATCATTTTGATCACACGGTTCATCTTTTCGATGTTGAGTGCTATGCAACTGATTCATATCGTGATCTTGTTCATTACTTTCATTTTGACCGTTCATTTCATCTTGCTTTTTAGGATCACGGGTTTTCATTCGATTTTCATCGTTTTCGTCGCAAATTTCGTCATCGTTACTCCACTCGTTACTTCTTTTGGTGGCTTTTTGAGGAGATTCGCAAGTATCATCGGGAAATCCGTAATATCGATCAATAGGCAAAGACTGCCAGAATTTACGACTACCGAAATTATCATCTTTTGCTGGATACATACGCCATGGATTGTCGAAATGCAAGTAATCGAAATCTTCTCCGCATTTAGACTGCGGTTTCCAACCTACTTTATCGGCTACTGACGGTTTTCTACAAAAAAATGTGTTATTTTTTGCACGATAATTCGTAAATATTGAAAATTATTTACCCGTCGACCATAAAAGAATAATATAACTCTGTCATGAATTTTATCATCGCTAGATCTTTTTTGTTTCGACGAATTTTTTTATCCACCAAACCATTAAAGATGGTGTACGAATCGGAATCAAAATGAGCAGCGCCTGAAGAGTTGAGCCATTAGTCGTGTAGGTATTTATGTTATACACCGAAAAACGAAATTAATCTAGTTTTAACCATAATTCTTATTCGTTTGCGTAAGTGAAACCAGTACAGAAGATGAAAATTGACCACGATACGTTGTCACCAGGTTGTATACCGGACTTTTAGAATGACGAGCGAATTTTAATGAATTGTGGTAAAGTGACTGTCCAAAAATTCCGTCAGTGGCCATCTGCAAACAAGTTATGCAAAATTCATACGTATTTCTGTAAAATGAAGATAATACTTGTACGAATTTTTACTTTCTTGAAGCCATCTTCATTGCCAGTGATAAGACCGTCACCAAAATAATGTTGCTTGATTGCCTCGGACGCGTTTTCAAATTGGTGAGGTGGCATCATGTGATATAAATCAAATATATATTTTAAATTTTTTTTATAAGTTAAATCCAGAAGTTCGACGATCCCGGGAACAGATAACATGTCTGGAGGTGTTTAAAGTAGCATGATAGAACTGTGAAAGTATTAAAAATAACCAATGAAACAGAGGTATGCATACAAACAAGCACAAGTCCCTCGAATTCGTTATGAGTGAATAACATCGGAACATCCTGTTTTAAATCACCATCAGCAAGAGCTTTTTCTGGTGTTTTTGTAAACATCGCTCCTTCATAACAATGTTCTATCGTACCGCCGAAAACTTCAATTGGCGTGAGAAAAAATGTCTGAAAATATTTTCAATTGGTTTTAAAAAATCACGTACTAGTGTACCTCTCTCTATCTTACTCGATATTGTAAATCGTAATCAAAAATTAGATCAAAATTTCTTCGTCTTAAACATTGAATCATTTCTTTTGAATTATCTATCGGGCAGTTCATTTGACTGGCTACTGTCTTAGCAATTGCTTTACCTTCTGAGTGGAAATTCAAATAAAAGTAAATGTTTCCGCTGGCCATAATCGCGCGATGAAATAGTCCTAAGCGAGTGAAACGTAATGTTTTAAATAATCTGTTGTAGCACAAAGAGTATTTTTTGAGAAACCTTTTGATAAAGGAGACAGCATATGTCCAGCGATGCATACTCCTCCTTGAGATGATCCAGCTAAAGTGACAAGTTTAGGATCGCCACAAAATGCTTCAACATTCTCTTGAACCCATTTCATCGCCATTACTTGATCTTTGTACAGAAAATTTCCAGGTGAATCTTCGTTTCCAGTGGTGAGAAAACCTAATTGATATCAAGATTAATTACATCGCGTAATTAGATTGTTAGTTTAAAGGATTTAATTTATGATTACCTACCTAAAGCTCCCAATCTGTAATTTATAGGAATGAAAACCATGTCGTGTTTATCCATGATGTAATAAGGCTCGAAGATAGTACCAGAAGTAGCAATACTACCACTAGGATGAATATATAGCATAACTGGTAGTAATTTATCACATTTTCCTTCTTTCGGAAGCTACATACAGAAATTAAAAATATTTCATAGTGTGATTAAATAAAATTACAAATACTCGTATTTTGTATAGGTAGTTTGATAAAATACATTTGTTGTATAGACATCTAAATAAAGACAATCTTCAGAGCCAGTTGGTGCAACTGCTACTGGTAGCATTGGTTGTAAACAAAAATCAGATTTATTTGTTGCTTCTAATGGTTTACTCCATGACCGTGGTGGTTGCGGATCCTTCGATAAAACAAAGAGTAATTGTCGAGTTTATAAAATTCAGTAATTTCGTTATTCTATAGGTACTTAGAATATTACCGCAAAACGAAGCTCGTTTATTGGAGGAGCAGCAAAAGGTATTCCATAAAATGCCGGAAGAATTCGTCCCGAATACGTCGTATAAAATGTTCCGGTAACTTCTCCTTGTTTTATCCTAGTTCTTGGTGTTTTACGGGATTCAGCTGCATTTGCTGTAATAATCACCAACACATATAACATAAAATACAACATTTTTCTTTCTTTACATAAACCAACCAAAACTAGTCCATATCATGGACGAATTTTTTCTAATTTGAATCATCAACGACAACCTATTTTTTGTGTTACTCGAATAGCGGTAACATCAAAAGCTTTGGTTTCATTGTTATCAAGCACACTTTAATCTAAAAGACTTATTTTTAATGCGTGAACTCAACGGTAATTAGTTTAAAAGCGTCATAAGTCGGTTGCGCCTGTTTATTTCATTTACTTGTTGTTTTTTTTTTTTTTTTTGAAATAATCTAGCAAAGCTTTCGCAGGTGGTTGATAATATGAAGAAACAAGATAATACATATTAAAATATGCAGCACCACTGAGAATACATTTACCCACTAAATATGAATAAAAATTGATTTTCATTAACATTGAAAAAAATGTATTCAAGGTCATTTATATCGAAGAATTTATATAAATAAAAATATTAAATTACCAGAAAATCTTTTTGATAAGAAAAATGATTAAAACGCAAGCTGGCTTATCACAAATTAAATTTTTATTTGTTTAAATTGTGTAATTTATTTACTCATCGCAGAACGGTGAATAAACTTTAGTTAAATTTTATCTACTTGATTAAAATATAACAACGGTTTACCTCTTAGAAAAACATTTACTATGAAAGTAGATAAACGAAAGAATTTGTGGTATCAAAATTTAAAAACATATTTGTTAACTATAATTTTTCACGTAGTCGGTCTAATTATGATTTAGTCGCGGTTTAGATTTAATTAACAAACATCATGTTGATCAAATTCATCTCTTTAATTTGTTTAACTCAATTTAGCGATTCTTTGGTTATAAAAAATCCACCGATAGTTCGCTTAGATGATGGTGTTGTGATTGGAACATATTACAAAACTGTTTATGGAAACGAAGTTCCAGCTTTTTTCGGTGTTCCATATGCTGCTCCGCCAATAGGAGATAATCGTCTCGAAGTGAGTGAAAAAAATCATTTTTCTTTATAAAAAAGTCTACATCATTTCCTGTAATTATTTATAACGAAATAGTGTTTACTTGAATGTTATTATAATTGCATATTCAACTATTGAAGGAACTTTCTTTCATTTTGTTTTTCAGCCTCCAAAACGTGTCAAACCATGGATAGGCGAGTGGAATGCAACAATCCCAACTAGTCCTTGTTTACAATACGCGCATCTTAATTATACTATTTTAGGAGAAGAAGATTGTTTATACCTGAATATTTACACGCCTGAGGTAGGTAAACCTTTGAAAAAATTCATTCCAAAAACTCTAAAATTCGAATTTTTGTAGTTGCCAAATGAAAAAACAGAATTATTAAAAGTCGTGGTATATTTCCACGGCGGCTGTTTCATGTTCGGAACTGGAAATATCAAAAAAGGAGATCACTTGTTAAAAAACAAAGATACGATTTTCGTCAGCGTAAACTACAGAGTAGGCCCACTAGGATTTCTCAGCTCCGGTGACGACGCAATCCCCGGAAATTTCGGCTTGAAAGATCAAAACAAAGCTTTACAATGGGTTAAGAAAAACATCGCTAAATTTGGCGGCAACCCTTCTCAAGTCACTATCACCGGCATGTCAGCTGGCGGTGCCAGCGTACATTATCATTTCCTGTCACCGATGAGTGAAGGTAAATTAATCCAAGCGAGTGAATTTTATCGCACCGATAAAATGTTATTTGAATCATAATAGGTTTATTTCAACGAGGCGTATCTCAAAGTGGATGTTCACTGACGTCGTGGGCGCATCCTAAAAATGTACCGGAAAAAAGTAAACGTTTGGCTAGTTTACTCGGCTGTCCCACACAATGTACTCATCAAATGCTGAAATGTTTGAAAACCAGACCTGCTAGAAGAATTGTCGAGAGTGTGAAAGAATTTATGGTAATTCAATAGGTCATCTTTAGTCTTTTTGAGATTTCAAATGGTAAATTCATCTCGTAGCCTTGGCGGTATAACCCATTTTCTCCTTTTGGCCCCGTTGTGGAACCACCAGGACCGAGTAGTTTTCTTTCGGAGAAACCAATTGATGTAATTCGTAAAGGTAAAGTGAAAAATATACCTTGGGTGATTAGCGTAACCGAAGATGAAGGACTGTATCCTATCGCAGGTAAAAAAAAAGTAGATAAATATGAAACGATCGTGTAATTCTAACCTTACTTACCTTTATTTTAGATTTCCTTTACGATGAAGAATTAATGAAAGAAGTAGATGAAAACTGGAACGACATCGCTCCTCATATAATGCATTACAATCACTCAATCACACCGGAAGTTCGAGATTCAGTCAGTCAGCAAATTCGACAATATTTTTTCAAAAACGAAAAAATTTCGTCCTCGAACTATAAAACTTTATCAAAAGTAAATTAAAAACTCATGAATTAATTTTTCACTTAAAAAAAAATACTTTTGTTGAATATCCCAGGTCGTAGGTGATAGACTATTTACCGCATACGTAGAATTCGCAATAAGAGAACAAGCTAAATCAAACCCCGGACCTATTTATTATTACAAGTTTAATTATCGAGGCAAATACAGTCTTTCTGGTTTTTATGCGAATAGATTTGATGATTACGGTACGTAATACAATTATATCACGCGTGCGAGATGATTTATTCATTATACTTGCCATTAATAAAGGTGTCAGTCACGGCGATGATCTACAGTACGTAGTAAAAGTACCCTACGGACATCCTCATGAAGATGCCACTGATCAAAAAATGGTCGATTTCATGGTTTCACTTTGGTCATCCTTTATTTACGCTGGGTATGGTTGATTTTAAATCATTCGAAGAATTGAACCCAAATAAATTTTATTTTATTTCAGGAAACCTCAACTGCATAACATTTCTTGGTCATCAGTGTCGAAAAATCCGGAAAAAGATGGGATTACGTATTTACAAATAAATTCTCCATTTGATATACAAGAGCAAAACACCAAAGATACGAGCGTGTTTGATTTTTGGAATTCGTTGCTGCACGAATACGAGATAAGAAATGAAGCAACGCATGGAGACGAGTTGTGAAATGCAAGAAATAAGCGTGTTATGAAGACATGCAGTAGGTATCTTGGTTACCTCATTTATTATGTTTAATTTATCTCGTGTGTATTATTTTATTTAAAAGGTAGACTTCAATTTCGATTTTTTTTCGATATTGTGCATCCAAATAAGACGATAATTAATTACTGATACTTACGTTAAAGTAATAATTGTTCGTCGATAGTGAAGTAGAAATTTACATCATTTTTGAAAATAAACATTTTACGTTGATAAGAATTGATTAAAAAAAAGAATTAGTACATCTTGACCGCATCTTTCTAATTTCTAGCGCATTATCGCATCATTTCATCATTTTAGTAATTTTCTATTCGCAACCGCAAATGACCATCTTTTCTAGAAATATTAGCGTTATTGATATAACGCCATTGAATGAAAAAATAATCCAAGCGTTTCGAGGAATATTGTATGCGTTTCCAGATGGAAATCTGTGGGAGAATATTGATTCGAATTAGGTATTAATTTTATAATGTAGAATTGAAAATTTGATTTCCAAAAATTAGGTACATATTTCATGAATAAAATGGAGGTTATTTTTTATGAATAACTCGTTGTAATGTTATACACAAAAATGAAGGTTTACATTGTATTTTAATCAACAATAAAAATAGGTAGCTAAGTAGGTAGTAAGTATATGTAAGAGAAACATCATCGCTCATACGTAGCTTAATTTTACATCCTTTTTTGATGAAAATTTTTTTTTTTTATGGAGTAAAATTTATTTGCAAAAAGAAAAAAAAAGTTACACGACAATGATCAACATAATTTTTAATTCTTTAAATACTAATAATTTACATCCTAAATAAGTAGTCTTGTCGACATCACCAACACACTCAACTAATAGATAATATAATTTAAAAAATATCCGATAGATTCATATTCATACTGATACGATACAAAGTAAATACCGACTATCATAGAACCGAGTCGGCAACAAGCAAAGCGGAAATTTAGACACAAACGTTTGAACACTACGATCCCACGTACTGAATCTAATTATTTCCAGCAATACGTACTCTGCTGTACTTGAAGCATGAATGGAGACAGAATAAAAATGACATGAGATTTTTGAGCTTTGTAATACATATAATGGTAAAATAGCAAGTATTATAACACGCGCTTCATTGTGAAAATAATAATTCTAACAACTGTTATCGCAGATGTTTTCAATTGTTATTTAACACCGCAGGTAGAATGCAACGTCATATCTTTCAACTTGTTTTTTTTTCAAACTGAGATACATGGTTCACGGAAAGTTTATACGAATTGTTCTTGTGCCGATGAGAAAAATTCACGATTTTCTTATCAACTTTATTTAGATAGGTACATAGTTAGGTACCTAATTGGTTTTCATCTTTCATTATCGTGAAGTAAAATTATTTTAAATTTTGAAATTTCACGAGGAAACGACTTCGACTTACTATAAATATAAAATCATGAGCATAGTTATCAGCGATTTTAGTGAAACTTATATTGAATATGACATCAGACTGATAAGTAATCAATCTGCAAATTTTAGGTGCCAATTTGTAGAAACGATCAGTCATCGTTATCATTCTCAAAATTTTCTATAAATTTACTTGAAAATGAATTATAGCTACTTGAACAATGTACAAATATTACCTTTTCATTTTCTCTAATAAGAGTCACGTATCATCAAAGTATGACCACTTGATTAGAAGTATACACATAATAAAAATACATCTCAATCACCTTAGGCGTGAAATCGTGCACAAATGAACTCAAACTTCGGATTATTTTGAGTTTTAATGAACACGAAATTTCATCCATGGACATCATAGACAGAACGTTGCCGCCGAAAATCATGTGCATTATCGTGTAACAACATCCGGTACCGGATTTCCAGTTATTTGAGTAAATTCATATTCTGATAAATGCGTTATCTTACAAGTATTCTATACTGGTTTAGTTTAGTTGGTAGTTTTGTATATGCTCTATGAGAGATGACTGCTTGAGCTAGCTGTTCTTACTTAGTAGGTACTTAGCTAGTAGCTACTTACTTACCCACTACTCAGTACCATTTTGTACATTACTTACTAGGTACTTGTTGACTACTTACAACTTCTTAAATTTTTAGTGATAAATGAATCACATTGCAAATATCATTTTATTAAAATTTTACGATACATTTTTCACAGCTTATTTCCACCCACATCTTTAGTCTCTTCACATCGTCTGCTTCAAGTAAAATACAAACAATTTAAAATTAGTTTCAGCGTCTGAGTTAGCATCTTTCACTGAATAAAACATCAATCCAAGTTGATCGTGGCATATTTAATTCAAGGATAACGCACCAATTTTGATGAAAAATAAAAAAAACTTTTCGCAAATAAAAGAGAAATACCGCGGATAACGTGATTTAACACATAGTATTTTTCACAGTTTATACATGCACAATGAAACCATTCTATTTCACGGGCAAATTCAATCATTTAGAAAGAATGGTGATGAACAAATGATTTCTTTAAACAAAGAACGAGTTTACATAATAGCTGAAATATTTAAATGATGTATTCTCACTGGAATGACGTTTTTAACACTTTCTTCTTATCATACTCTCATGAGGATTTTGAAATGACCTGGAATTTTATTTCATCGTTAGGGTGTTTGTTGATATAACTATTAAGTAATAATGCCATCGTTGTCGTAAAAATGAACTTCATATGACGCGGAATCACCTTCGATTAATACTTTAAGCAAACTGAATGACTGAAATTTTCAACGTGTGATTATATGACTCATAAATAATACTTGAGACTGATAAGACCATAGATAGGCTAAGGTTTTATCGAATAAAGCAAAAATACAAAATAACATCGACTATAAATCTATATAGAAAACAAATGAATCGTAGTAAAGAAAATGTATAAAATTCCATTTGTATAACAAGTACCATAATGTAATTTTTCTTAGTTTAGTAATAAAAATTGTTAACGATTTGTTCAAGTCATCTACGACTCTTTAGTGCGTTAGTGGTTTGCTTTCTATGTCACGTGTACTTTCTTTATGTTAATATTTTACGGTGCTTTTTCTCAGTACATGACATGTTTCTTCCATTGCGTTAATTAACGATTCTGTATGGATGTCGGCTCCATCTTTAAGTCGAAAAACTTGGCTTTAAAAGATATTACCTTCGATGTCGCAACGTTCGTGTAAAAGGCCGAACAAAAACATTTTTGAATATTGTCATCAAGAATCAAATAAATTTCACTTTTGTGTAACAGAATCGGAGGTTTTGTAAATTTAGAATTTCTCAAGACTTCTTTTGTTTACGTTTTACTTTAGGTACAGGTATTTTTTTGGCGAACGTAACCATCTTCATACATATTTATACCTTCAAGAAACGATTAGTAGTAGTATGATATGAGGGTTATTTGGCGTATTCAGGGTTAACATATTCGTTGATACGGGTACACCTTGTTGAATATTATCTTTTCAATAAATAATTAAACGTGTAGTTAAATCATTATTAGACAAGTAATCGAGAGCTTTTTACGCTTACTGAGCAAGCACCCTGAACTCCATATGTACGTATTTAATGCATACATAATGTGCTTCTGCTGGTTGTAAGTAATTAAAATATGTAGGTATGCAAATAACATGCGATATTGTGAAGTTTTCCAGTAAAGAACAACATTTTGAACAAAACATGATTATATGAATAAGTAACATACTCGTAAATAGTTCAAGTTTAATATTTATCCCAATATTTACCTACTTATTTTTTAATCAACTTGGGTCAAAATTAACGAACATATCGCAGTTTTTTTTCGAACTAGGTAGAGGTACTATATACTCGTTGGATAAACAATAAAAATAACGTTATTTCATCTCGATGACTGTGTAACACTGACGTTAAAAATTCTATTAAATTTCATGAAAAACCTTTTGATAAATAATTAAGCTATATAATCTGGCAATTAATTAAATTACTCTATTATAGTCGACAAAAGCCAATAGATCGGGTTACTGCCAATGGAAACCGACTACGTAATCTAATACCTAAATTAATTCATCCTAAACTACGTTCCTAATTTTCAATGCACAGGTAGAGAGGCACCTAAAACAACGATATCGAATAAACCGATATACGCAACGTAAACGATATACGTAAAAGCAATAAAGAATAAACAGAGAGACGTAAAAACCGTCGAGTAACAAGTTTAATCGTAACACCAAACAGATGGAAGGGGAGAAGTAATGTCATCATGACCGATCACCGATTCTCCTAGCGTTATTGTTGCTAAGTCGTAATCTAGCCAACATCAGTTCAGGTGTAGTGTTTCGATGTTGAAAATTCATTATTTTTTCGCGTCGCGCGTTGATATTTTTTATTTCAATGTGAAAATATATCGCTGAATTTTGTGGAATTTTGATACGTGAATTTTTCTAGTGTTCCGGGTTCAACCGATAGCAACAAATTTTACAATGTCAACCGGTTAAATTGAAATGGTGAAGGACAGATTACATCAATTACAAGCGGTATGAAAATTTTCTATTTTGGGTTTTTTCCCATTTTGTATTAGCGAGTCGCGGAAAAATTTTGCGCAATGTTAACGGAGTTACGGTGGAATTGAAAATTCGACAAATGTGTTTTTTAGAGGTTTTATGGTGAATAAAACAATAATAAGGCTTTCTAGAGTTGTTTTTATCTGATGATTGCATTTACCTACTTGTACAGTAGTTCCTATCTACACATCATTTTGAAAAATTTTGATAGCAAAAAACACATTTTTCATCACCGGTTGTAATTATGCAAACTAACCGAATTCAATACTTTTAGTGTTTCAGTGGCAAATGTAACGATGTACACATTTCAAGTGGTGAAAAAATTCCGTACTTTATTTTTTTTAACTTGACAATTTTCAAAATTGTATATTTGGCAACGTCGCACCTATGATATTTTTTTGTTTACTAAAGAACTGCTGATACATCTGATGATCCGAACTACTGTTTTTGATTTTGATTGATTTAATGTTTGAAAAAAAAAATCGAAAATGGTCATTTTGTTTTTTTTTTAAATAGGAAAACCTTAATAGTGAAAAAAATTTTGTAAATGTAAAAAATATTGTAGAAATTGTAGAGAAGTATTAATGTTATCAATTCTCATCGCTCGTGTATTTTCATCAAATGTAACGCTACATTTCAGCATTTTATTACCTTTGTTCAAGTCACGTCAACTAAATATCTATCACCAATGTCAAATCATTTCAAATCGACTGCAATATTTTTTTGCAATGAAATATCGTCTAAAATCCTACGATAGTATCATATCTTGAAAAATTATTTCGTATAAATCAACAATCAAAATCGCCTACAAGTTCACCCACGATCAAAGTGAATAATGTAATTCTAGGGATTTTCGCGTTTTTTATGTCATTCGTGTTTCAACAAAAAAACTTCGTTACCGAAGATGTGATCTCGATGTTAATATTTTTCATTCATTTTTTCTTCATTGCGTCATTAAACGAATAAGTTTCGCGTAATTTGATCAGCTGGTATCATTGATCTTCATTTTAAACGCCTTCACTTTCCCTATCATTATCGAAGACTAGAAGTTAATTTTAAACGAAGGGTACGGTTCGTTTAAAAGCAGAAATGTTATTGGTTTGTTATCGCATTTTCCATTTGGGTTACGATATCGCTTCGTTTGTTAATACTTCGATCGAATGAATTAATCAAAAGATTAATTCAAATTGTACGATTTTAACGATGAATAAAACCATAGGAGCTATTGATTTTGAGACATTGTCTTTTTAAATCGTGTATCTACTTAGAAGCTGTGTCAAGTCATCACCGATCCGAATGATAATTGAAAAAATAATCAACGTCGAAGCAGAACAATACGGTTTTGAAAAAAATTGATGATTTTGCAACGTTACAGTCGGCTTGTTTCGATAAATTGGAATAATGACGGTAACAAAAGGATGCATTTCCTCGAACATTAACAATGACATTACGCGTTGTACAGAACGCGATCGTTATCAAAATATTCAAAAGCACGAATCATATTGTATGATTTTAACTTTCAGTTGCACGACGCCGGTTGACATGTTTGATTTGATGAAAGTGAAACATAACGCGATACTTCACAGCTTGGTTGTAATTTCGAATGAAAGGTTGAAAGTATACGCTTGATCAGATCGTAAAAATTTTCCGTGATTTCTTCCGACGTCAGTAAAATATTCATCGAATGCAATTAATCGATTGAATACTTGAAATTTTTATCCAAGGTTTGTTCACCTTCTTGTATGCATTAGGATTATCAATTCGAAAGGAAAGCCTTAGTTGGAAATTAGCAGTTTTTTTCTGTACTGTGAGGTTTTGTGTTGAGCGAAATATACACGCGTATATTTATTATGCAATTGGTCGTCGTGTTATTTTAATTACACAATTGTGTGGAATATTTCATTTGGGATTTAATTCGTAAAACGCTCGTTAAATTCGTTGAACGAAATGGAAAGCGTTTATGAAACCGAAATACCTAAAAGCGTTCTAATGTGAGATGAAAATTTGATTTTTTGACGTTCATTTTCTAACCATGCCGAAGATTTTATTTGGTACTGGTCAGCTTAGTTATCGATTTGTTATTAAATTACGTAATTTAGTAAGACTTTCTGAAATTAATTATTTTTATGATACTCGAGTTGATTAAATTATCCGATTATGTGGAAGAGTCGGATTATTCTTTGGAGGTGTTTTTTAATTGAGAAATTTTCTTCTTTACACGTGTTTATTCGTATTTCGTACATGGAATGAGTTTCGTACACGTGTGCGCTTCGTGTGGTAATTTTGAGGTATTGTTGATATTGTGAGTGTTTGTGTTTCGTTTTTGATTTTGAAAGATGTTGGAATTTATTTAGCGATAAATTTCGATGAATAACATACGATTAATTGGAATATAAAATTTACGAAAATAACACGATGTGTGATAAAATACATCAACTAGTGGAAGAAACTATCTACATTTACGATGAACAGAATCATCATAAAATATTCAAAAAAGGAAATACCACAGTTTTACTCGTATTAATAATTACAACTCGCATCATTTTGCATTACAGCTTCTATTTCAAAATCGTCGTTTTTATTAGACACGTCGAAGAAACAATCCAAAAATGATTATATCACTGAAGTACAAACCAATAATTAACTTTATTTCTATAATTAAACGATACTAGGATTCTCCGGCAATTTCTTTATTTAAAAATCGACTCGCAAAGCTTTCTTCGTCTTACGATAATGGTACAGGAATCATGCAAATTACCACAGTTATATCGTCAATTAGAATCGATACCGGTGCAACCTACATTTTAATAGCGATCGTGATTGCACCGAACGGAAAGTAATCATTATAGGAAATGCCGTTTGACAAGAAGCTCAAGATTGGTATACTCGGGTCACGAAGAACAAAGCGGAGAATTTATTTGCATCTTATCATACTCGTTATCGATATTGTAGGCGAAAATATCTCCTTTCTTTGTATATTTATCAATTGTGCAGCATCCTGGAATTATACTTTTTTGCAAAACTTCACGCAGCGTTGATAATTTCGATTTTTGAAAATCATTTTTGGAATGTTTTGTACTTTGGTTGAATATCATAGACAATTTATGTTCATCTTGAATTTTCGCAAATTCGGTATATTTACTGCTATAAATAATAGCGAGCGTTTAATTTAACACGAAAACGTCCGTGTTCCTGTTACAATCGGAAACAATAAAGCCTAAGGCGGATCAAGGCGTAAAACTGGTTTGGTGCTGTTGAGCTTGTTTGAATTTAGCCAATTTTTATCACCGGTGGTTTTTTTATTTCTTCCTTTTGTACTCTGCGTCACAGCCTGGAATCAATTCGCAATTGGTGAACGACTCTTCTGTGGTTTTAGCGGTTAATTATGCGCTATTTTTGATATAAATGAAATGCGTAATGATTAACGGAAGTAATACTTCGACGATTTGCATCACGACGATGAATATTGTAGTAAAATATTTAATTTGAATTCACAAACCTTATTCCAGCACCGGCTTTAATCTCATTTACGGCGAATCGGTTATGCAATATTATTAACATTAAAGGGCTGCTTGACCGAAGGGATATGGAACGAGGCGACGTAAAACACTTTAGTTACCCCTGAAAATAATCTACCAGAATGAAGTTTTTTTATCACTGAAAAACGCACAGCTACGGTAGACCGCGTTACAAGGACAAATTCGCGAATAAAAAAATTATGTAATTTTTTACACGAAAAGGCCACGCGAGAATAGTCGAATACCTATTACAAATGTTTCCTGCTTGAAAATTAAATCAATGTAACGAAGATATCAAAAAATCTATTTCGAATATCGTGAAATTTTCAAGTACATTTATGAGCACGATAAAGATACTCGTTAATTTACAAAATTGTCAACAAAATTAATGAAAAATAACTCAAGCGATAAACGTTATTGACCTAGTTCTCGTTAGATGACAATTTGCTGAAACTATTATTCTCACGTAATATTTCCTTTCGTATCATCGAAGATTATTGACGAATGGCCTTGAATTGTAAAATTTCGTAGAGGTGATATTTACACGAAGTAACTTCACATGTCGCCTTGGCCATTTGAAATGGAAGAAAAAAATGGTAAACAATTATGTATTTTGTATTCATACGAGCGCGTGTCCAATGTGAAATTTCACGTTTAAAAATCGTGTTATCGGTTGCCATTAAAATATTCTGTGCATCGTGAATAATATCTATGTATTACCACAATACTTATGATTGTCGCTGTATCGATAAAATAAACAACGAATTTTACACGTTTGTTTTATCGTTTCGCGAAAAGAATATGAAATCGTAATATTCATTGATGCAAAATGTAGATTTTTCGTTTACATACACGTTAAAATGTACCGTTGGAATTTTCATGGAATCGTTTTACGAAAGTAATAAAATTAAGATCGAATACTTCAGGTAATGGTTTCGAATTACGTAGCACCTTGGTGTATTTAATTACGTGCTGAACGACTAATTATAATGGTATTTTCGTTAAAAAGGTGAAATTTCCCATATTCGCGAATAACGCGATTTGTAACGCTGTTTTTTTTTCTTATCAAAAGGTAATAAAATCTGAAGATGCGGATTACGAACTCCAAGACCAAAATATCCGTGGTGTTACAAACACAGTGGTCGACGTGGAACATGAAGAAGCCGGCTATATGGCTCATTTCTTTAACGAGGTATAATATTCTATTATATTGGTATAAATTGAAAACGATACGCATACATTTACATATGAAGTGATTCGGTTTTTACTATATTGTCGCATGTCGTTATGGTATTTATTTTTCTATTTATATACGCTTAATTACTTGTATGTGTTGTTTGATTAATGCGGACAATAACTTGGCGATATGCTTCGTCAGTGTAATAAACGAATGCTGTGTTTATGACCGAGTAGATTGTATGGAGTAATTTACTTCGAATGGTTTTTTTTTGAAAAATTGGTTTGAGTTTTGTTGTATTACCTGCTTTGTTATTCCGGAGTTGAGTTTTTTTCTAAAATTTACAATATTTTTGATGAATCTTTTGTATTGAAAATTTGTATTTTTTAGGAATAAATTTCCTAGAAAGAGGTGTTATTTTTTGGCTGAAGATAACTTAAGATTAATTTGTAGGAAGAAGATATTGTCGCTAGAGCTATCGCAAATAACGTTTAAAAATAGTTTTACTTATCGAGAATTTTTTAATTATTTTTCATTTTGGTAACAAACAATAAATCTGAAACACAAAAGTGCTTCTGAAAGCATAAGCAGTTCTCAAAAAGCAAAAATAAATTAACAAGAGCGCACGACCGTCAGCGGAAACCTCCCGTTTGGTACAAGCGGTTCTTTCACGTTCACGCGCGTGTATGAGTTGTGACGTCAAAACGCAGTAACAACGTTTTCCAAGTCGTAACTCGTGAAAACTATCACTTTCCGGAATAAATACTACTTAAAAGTACTTACGAGTTTACTTCGGTAATATGTTTATTTTGGGAATATTTCGAAATTTTTCTAAATACAAAAAACACCCTGAAATAAGCATGTATGATTTGGGTAGGTATCGTTTGTTACCTACTTCTCTTCTTCCTACTTACTTAATCAGCAATGACCGAATACGTACAAATGATGAGAATTTGAACTCAAATTTAATACATTGTAAATTAACACCTGAGAGAAATATTGAAAAGCTCTAATCAACCTACTAACTCATTGTATAGATAATTATAATTAGTAATTATTAATCTGAGTTATAATTTTAGAAAATAACTCAACTCGTGTAACCTGTATGTATGTACCATCTTCTGCCTCGCTTTTTATCATTGGTTATTTGGTTGTAATAAGAATATCCAAATCAAACTGAACTAATTATTTGTTATTTTTGTTTAATAAAGGTTGAATTATCGCGACTATGGATAAATAACATCAAAGAACATATAAGAGTGATAAAATCATTACACAGCGCTCTATTATCTTCGCCGCGAGAAGATGAAAGTAAGATGTAAATCTATGATTTTCAAATCATATCATACTTAGGTTTCCGCGAGCATTAGCATTGTTCATTTAATCAAGTCTACTGGCATGAAATCATAATTCATACTATTATTTCAAATAAACCAACAACGCATAAATACCAAAATAATTTCTTTTGTGTTTTATAAATTCAGAAAAAATCTTGTTTTACGTCTCGTTACAATTCAACGAAAAGCGGTCTCCCAAGTTTGGTGATATTCGACGAAATCTCACGTGTAAAAACGCGAAAAATTATTTACGAAATATTCAACCGTTCGAAGTACTCGAAATGAAAGCTTTTTTTAAAACAATATACCTTATGTTTCTCTTTATCTTGAATCAACACATGGGAAATGTCAGCAACGCGTGAAAATTCTTGATAAAACGTCAAACATCTCAAGAGCCGTTTGTTTATTGTAAAAGCTTACAGAGGTTTGATAAAACGTCGTATGTTTTGCTTTTGCTGAAATAAATCATGAACATTATGGTTTGAGAATTTGCTAGAAATTACGTGCGTTGCAATGTCTGAAAATATGTTTCGACGAATTGAATTTCAACAATTCGTAAAATTCAATTACTCATCTTAACACACTAGATGAAAGATAAGGGTTCGTGTAATTTGAAAAATGAGCGTTATTGCGTGAAATTTTTAACCCCGCGTCGAAAACGAAAGACGCTACGAAATTCGTGACTTGTGGTGTTTTCATTATTAAAATGACTTACGAATTATAACATTCTTCTTAGTTAATTCTTTCGACAATATTAAAACATAAATGCGTGATGAATGCCTAAAGCTATAATATAATGAAGTTACCAATTAATACCAGCTACTTAAATCTAATTGATAATTTTTCAAGTACGATAAATGCGTAGATTATCTCAGGAAATATTACCATGTGATAATTGGTTCCTAAAATGCGAACAAAATCATACCAATGGTTCAATTTAATTCGCAATTTGTTTTTATTTTCTCGGTGTACGTATTTTTGATGAAAACACGTTGCTTCGATGATTTTGAAATATTACTATAACCTAGAAACACGGTTAAGAGATTTATTCATCAATTTCAGCATCATTTTAAACTTAGTTAAACACAAGCTACAATTTTAGTTTACTTTCAGGTATGAAATTGGAATTAGAAGCGAGGAACGAGACCGTAAAACAAATTGCCAAGAAGGTTAACAATAATTTAAAACGTAAGTTGGACGGATTTTAGGCTCGCGAAGTACTGAAAAGTCAATTCAAAACCGACACCGTGATTTGAGGTGTTTTCAATTTATCACCGCATGTTTACGCACTGTTTAACACGGAGGTTATAATTCTGCGCGGTGATAATTTGAATTAGAAAAAATGTCGAATAATTGCGATTAATTATTCGCTTTTCATTTAGTACTGGAACGTGGTATCGTACAAGAAGAAGATGAGTTGGAAAATAGAGGACAATTGCCAGCTGGTTTACGAATACGAAAGACCCAACACGCAACCACATTACGTTTGCTTATCGACGCTATTAGCGAATTCAACGCCGAACAAGTTGATTATAAGGAGAAGTGCGAGGAGAGGATTCAGAGAGTTGTATCCATAGGTAAATATTTTTTATCTGACGAAGAGGATTTTTTGTCATAGTGAAAATCAAACATAAACTTGAATAGTATTCATCCATGTGAATCTTTGGAACTGACAATCGATAAAAATAAAAATTCAATTTTTTTCCATCGTCAGTACACTACATACCTAGCTACAGGTGTTCTTTCAAATCGCAAATGTATTCTGTAGATGTTATGATGTTTATTATTCATATAGTTGTGTGTATGTGTTAGTATAGTTATATGACATGATATATCTACCGAACAATATTTTCGTAACAACTCATCCACGTACGTAATTTGTCGTAGTAAAAGCTATACGCACAGGTGTTTCGTCAATCATTCTGTTAAATTTTGGAAAATTACGTGCGATATCTTCAGTACCTGTAGCTAACAAAATCTCGCCAAATTGTTTTAATTGCTAGAATTAATTTAATCTTGTTGCATTGATTGTAAAACATAGAAGTACCTTCCATTCGCCATTTACGAACATATGTACGTATAGTTATTCAACCAGTGGAAAATTATCACGTCAGTGGCATTATAGCTACGATAACCTTGACTAGAATTGATTCGAAAAAAGAGACTTGGCATTGATGTGACATTGTGTGTTACAGCTAAAGCAGAAATCACCGATGAAAAGCTAGAGGAGCTTTTGGAACAAGGTAGTTATGGATCTATATTCAATGGAGATGTAAGTAAACGACTACCTACTCGAATGAAAAAACTTGTACGTAACGATTCGTCAAGGTATCTAATCTATATTGATACGGTGTTAATTTACATAGATCATCACTGAAACTATGGAAGTTAAAAGAACTCTCAAAGAAGTACAAATAAGACATCAAGAATTAGTGAAGTTGGAAAAAAGTATTATGGAGCTGAAGACATTATTCGTAGAGATGGCTTTACTAGTCGAGCAACAGGTGCGTATTTTTAAATTTCACGCTATTACAACAATATTCAAGTTTATTCGAGTGTAATGGAATAAACCTTCGTTTCAGGGTGACATAATTAATAGCATAGAACATCACGTTCAATTAGCCGGCGAAGCAATGGGCGAAGCGAAAATCGCCACTAAAAAAGCTATGATTTATCAAGAAAAAGCGAAAATGGTACTGTACCCATCACGTACCAGTTTGTTTAATTTTTGAACAATTATTAATTTGTTTATATTTTACAGAAAAAACTCATTTTGTTGGCTATAGCTGCGGTAATCGTTCTTCTTATTATCCTAATGTTATACTCAAAAATAACATCACTTTTAGGCGGCGGTGATAAAGAGTCTAATAGTTAGTGTCGAGGAGTTCTTCACTACGAAGTGCATAAGGGCTGTGATAATTTGCATCTTTATACGTGTAATATATATGTGATTTATTTTACCTGCTTTGTGAAATGTATAATAAATTTTCACTCATTTTTATCGCTGCGGAAAGCTAAAAAGAAAAGGTGTAGCAGGGTGTAGTGTGATAATTAAGAGAAATGCTATCGTGTTTTGCATGATTATGTCTTCATTATTCTCTGAGATGTTCATCGATTTAGTTTTTTGGTAGTTTTGCGGTAATCATTTGAAATCATTTCGACGTACCTGCGGTTTTGCATGTAGAATTGGGAATGAGAAAGATTTTTTTTTGGTAAATTTAAGCGTTCTGATAGTGAATGCAGGATGTAACTATCAATAATGTATATATTTCGATTCATGTAATAAAAATGTTAATGATGAAATTGTTATAATTTAATTTAATTCGGTAAATATAACGTTAATGATGTTAGATAAGAAGTGGGTACAAGATTGCATAGGTATAGTGTGAACTTCAAAACATTTATCACCATTAAAACATACATTCGTTGTGATGTAAATTTCTCAGAGCAGCGAATTAATGAAAAAAATCGTGCTTATCAAAACATCTCATTGTTTATGTCACATTTATTAAAAACCAACCTGACATTACATTTACCAATAGGAACCCAATGAGCATCTAATTAGACAGAGAGAAAACTGTACTCAAGCAATGAAAAATGATCATTTGTGTGTCATTTCTACAATTTTTCTGTTTTGAAACCAATCAAAAATACTTTCAACGCTTCCCTAATTTTTTTACGTTCATCTTTACAAAGTGTAAGAAACCCATGGGAAAAGCTGAATCTACCTGGTTTCAACAATATATCTTGCATGATTTGAGAAAGAACGACGTACGCTTCAGCCATTCTCACGCAAAAGTCATCTATAGATATTCCTTTTTTTTCTATTCGTTTGATTAAATTTCCAATAAAGTTGTCATATTTCTTTTCCCTCAAAATGTACATAAAACGCTGTTTATGTTCTTCTTTCTTCCTTTGAGAAATATTAGTTATAGAAGGAGATATACTGATGTTGAGATTATTGGAATATATTTCTTCAGTATTTTCAATGGCAACATAAGCCTTGGCCACATTTCGTAAAAATTCGTGAATTTTCTGCAAACATATACCTACAAGATATTCTTTTGATGAAATTTTAATTTACCTACAAACAATCGTCAAAACGTTATCTTACTAGTCTGTATTTAATTGTGCCTATTTCTTCGGCCATTTTGGAAAATTTTTCAATCCATTGTATTTCATCTCTGTTCGCAAGATTCTTTGATATTTTTTTTGCAATTATTTCATTAGTATTAGTTTCGTCCTTTGAAATATAAATTATAATTTAACTGAGTAGGTGTTTATTTGTTTTTAAAATTTCATCGTGTTTAAACTTACCAAAGATTCCGTTAATGCGATATTGAAGAATCTTATGTAAATTATACATTGAAGAATTATTATTTTAAAACGCATATGTAAATGATTAGGGGAAATATAAATTTTTAAGAATTTTGAATTGAATGTACGTACACTTTGATTGAAATAGCAATAAACAAGCACCCTATTGGTATATATGATACTCTTATCAGTACTTCTTAATCATCTTTACTGTAATTATATTTACATCGAGTGATTAAAATTTGAAGATGTATTTTTATTCTGAGCTTATCCCTTAACTTTAGTAGGCCTATTTTTTGTGACAAGGTACACCAAATACAAGTAAACAAAATTGTTTAGTTTTACACGTAATTCATTTCTCTTGTAATAATGATCGCTTCTCTGTTCTGAATAGGTATCCTCACAAGTCATAATTTGGTAGCAGAAATGTAAACAAGTTCTATCACAAGTACATCTTCAAAAATTGAAATACATAATAATAAAAACTAAGTTTATGTATTTTCCTCCAAATACAAAACCTTATCAAAATTCTTCTTCAGTCCTAATCCTTCGGTGAATACTTTCAAAGCTGCGTTTATTTTTTCATGCTCCGGATCGTACTTCCGATAACTGTAACAAATCTCTAACTGACCTTGTTTCAATACAGAGTTCTTTATTATCCGAGACAGGAAGTAATGCGCTTCGGCAATTCCATTGCAAAATTCATGTACCGACATTCCGTTTTCTTCTATTCGATTATGCAAATTTTCCACAAAACTTTCGTGTTTCTTTTCTTTCAAAATGTACAAAAAACGTTGTTTTCGTGATTCTTTTCTTATTTCAAAAATATCCGTCATGTTGGAGGGTATCTTTAAGTTTATACTATTTGCATATCGTATTTCGGTATCTTCAATTCCTTCTCGCGCAGTAACAAGCCATTTCAATTGTTTATATACTCTCTAAAAAAAGTAGTAGTTAAATTTTCGTAACAAAAATACGTTACTAAAAATTATCACTTACTAGTTCGGATTTAACACCGCCGAATTCTTTTGATATTTCATATAACTTCTGTAGCAATAAGTCTTTCTCTTTATCTTTTAATTTAAGACATTCTGAGATTATTTCTTCAGCTTTTATACCTTCTGATAGTTCCTATGCATGAAGCAGTTTTTATTTTCATGTGGTTTTTTGAAATGTTAGTTTGTGCGATGTTTACCTTACTTAGTAAAGATTCCAATGCTTCTACGCGAAAGAATTGAAAGCATAAAATACCACTTAGAGTTATTATTTTTAAATCCATGTTTACAAATGAATCGTGATAAAACGTTTGTAAATTCTGATCACGAACGAGTGAGATGAAAAACTAAGTTTATTTTAAAACGTTGATATTTTTATCGTGTTTTTAATTTATCCATTTTTGATTGCTTCGATCAAATGAGGTATGAAAAAGAATATTGCAATTGTTCGTGAATTATGTTGTATTGTTTGATGAGGAAATTATAGTTTCCCTTTGAAGGCTCAAGTATGCAACTACATTTACGTTTATATAAGAAGAATGGTGGTATGTGTATTTTTAGGTAAAAAATCTGATTTTACTTTTTACTAAAAAATAGTGTGATAATCATTGGTATATAAAAATTATGTTTTTTTGTTCCGTCTATTGAAACAAATTTCCTTCTTATTATCAAAATTGATGATAACAAAGTATAATCATTCTTTTGCAAGCACTGCTCGCAGAATTCAAAAGAACACAAAAAAATTCGTTTATTGAGGTACACAATAAGAGAAAAAACGCTACAAATAACAAACAACAAAAAATTCATAAAAATCACATCAAAAAACAAACATTAAAATAATTTCATCATTATTGCTTCTACTTTTGATTAGGTTTAAATTGAGCACAATTTTTAAAGAGATCCTGTAAATTGACATATTTTGATCGATACGCCAATTGCGTCGGGGTACAGCCATCGTGATTTTTCAGCATAGGGTTCGCACCGTATCTTAATAATAACTTGACGATATCGATGTGGGCTCCTAACACAGCCACGTGCAAAGCGCTTTCTCCATTCTATAACACAATTTTATTAATTTACGAATTCTTCGTATCTACGAAATACTTAAAATACTTACAGGTAATAAACCAAGATTCGGATTACGTTTCAGTAATTCTTCAACAACACCGAAATGTCCTTTATGGCATGCCTTAAATAAAGGCGTCCCGCCATCCTAATGAATGTTCAAATTAAATTTTTTGTTTATACGCAAACGTGATATGTGAGTAATTACATTTCGTTTACTATCTATGAAAGCACCGTGTTTAAGTAATAATCGAACAACATCGCGGTGACCCATTTGAGCGGCGATCCACAGAGGTGTTGTGCCATCTAGTCTCTTACTGTCTACTTCGCACCCACATGCTAATAAAAATCGGACTACGTTAGCGTGTCCGTTTTGTGCGGCTATGAATAAAGGTGACGATGCATCCTAGAACAATACCACGATATATGTTGATACTTCGAAATCGAACTTTCATAACTTACAGCCAATCGACAATTTAAAATGGCTCCGTGAGATAACAATAACTGGACGATATTCAAATACCCGTATTGACAGGCGACAAACAAAGGAGTGGCGCTATCCTGTAAGCATTCAAAGTAAGTACCATCGTACTACTAACCCAATCCGAAATGAAAATCTCACCTGATTACAAGAATTGATAGGAGCGCCGCGCGAAATCAATACTTCAGCGACATCGGCAAAACCTCCTTGAGCGGCGAAAAACAGCGCCGTTGTACCTGTCTATATACAATAAGCAATCAATGCGATTGTTATTTTTAACAAAACTGCGCCTATTTATAGTGTAATGGAAATTGGCACGACGATCATCGTTTGAGCCAAATTTTCATCGCGGTTCGAACAGCTGAAATTTTTCCGAGGATTCTCACTTTTTATCTCGCCTCACGTCACGCTCCGGTAAAGCGTTATTGCGAGTTTAAGCGGGTATTATACGTGTGACTCAAATTTGATAAAATGACCTTGAAAATAACAATTAAAATTACGTAATACCGGTTTAACGTTTGTTGAGTGTCTTGTATGGTTATCAATGTGCTAACAAATATCAACGTTTTGCGTTTTTTTCAAAGTTAAGAACTCATATTGATTCTATTTCAAGGTCGTAAAAAAATTACATTTTTGAAAAGTAGTGTTTCTTTGTTATGTAAAAATATGTAATTTTTATTACGCAAAAATTTGTGAAAATTTTCAAATTATTTCCGCACATGTATAAAAAATTTGCTATAAAATTTATCTCTGAAATGTGATTTTTTCCAATACCCTTGAAAATTTCGAATATCGAAAAAAATACGTTCTGTACTTTCAAATCATTTAAAAATTCAATTTTTCAAATAATTTCGACAATTCCGCAAAGAAGCGAGGTTGCCAAACAAAAACTAAGATTCATAAAATCGATAGTAAAATATGAAACAAATTGAAGGACGTTTTCGGTTTGAATAATTCGCCTATTACACGCCATAATTTGAAATTAACTCGAGAAAAATCCGGCATTCTAAACAGAGCTAATTTTGATTTTAAAAGCCGTCCGTCAATTTGAAATCCATTAACTTACGCATCTTGCAGCAGAAATATTAGCTCCTTGATCTAACAATAAATTAACAGCATCCAGATTGCCATTAGCGGCCGCTAATATAAGAGGTGTGGTTTTCTCCTGAAAAAAAAAAGTAATTTTAAAAATTACTCATATTTGTTTTACAAAAGCTTTTTAAGGCGAATAAAAAATAACAACGTTGATTATTTAATAACAAGGTATATCACTTAAGCCGGGTTAGGCATTAAACAACGGTAATTTGTTGGTTGATTTTTGAAAGAAAGCATGTGTTGTCACATTTTACAAAACATTTTTCCGATGTTATAAACAAAGAGTTATTTCGCGAATGCAATAAAGTAACGAACAAATGCGCCTTGTGAAAACATATTATTGCACTTGGGATAATAACTCGTTAAAAATTGCCAAATTAATCGTAAAAATGAATGATACTAACGTCATCGCGACAATCTACATGAACTCTTCCAGTATCCAGTAATTTCTGTATGAGTTTTATATCGCCGTTTGCAGCAGCTGCGTGTAATTTTATATCAAGCGGAGTTTCTTTCTGAAAAAAAAATTCGAGATGCGAAAAAACTTTATAATATCTCCATAAAAATTCGTATTTAAGAAATATAAAATAAAGTAATAAAATCAACCTCTCTATCGTTCTATGTGCTTGGCATATTTTTTTTCCGAAGTATCGAATTGCACGGTAAAAAAGGAAGTGATCACGCATTATAAAATCGTGCGATACGTACGAATCCTGAAATATGGTTTCAAATGAAACTGAAATCGATACGATCACGATGTAAGATAATTTCCGTTACTAGCTTTTTTTCTTCGTGTCAATTTAAAACCTGAATTCGAAAAGTGCAATCATCATTTCAAACTCGTATCCGCGATGTTTTCAAAATAATAAAACGATCAAATCATGACGCCGCGTTGATCAATTCTTTATAGAAAGAACTTAATGACTGGTGAGGTTCGTTGAACTGGCATTTGAAAATAATAATTATCACGCGATATACAAACAGACAATTCGACCACGAACAATTGTAATTGGTACATTTCTCAGAGATCTGGTGGCATCCGAGTTTCTTAATAAATCAATGTTCAAAGGAAGATGGTGCAATAGCTGAGGAAAGTTTTTGCGGTTTTACATTCCAATGGCTTCGTTATAAAGATGCGTTCGTCTCGAGATTTTAAAAATGAAATGATTTCGAATAATTAATTGCTTTGGCATTGAGTGAAACCATTTGATTAATTCGCTAATTTTAAAGATACAAGATACTGTTTGAAAAAGCACGTACTTGGTTTTTTTTTAACGTAAATATTCAAATTATTACTAGCATTTAAATTTAATGAACGATATTTCGGCGACGAAATGGTGTAAAGATTTTTATCAAGGTTGAATTCATCGTGGAGTATATTTTAATGAGGAAAGTGGGAAGTTTTGATATGTATATCGCGGTAATCTAGCGACAAATTTTGTTGTTTACGAGACAAAAAGAGAAAATTAAGATTCAGTTGATATTCAAATTTTGATACCATTTTAGGACCTAAAACTGGAGTAAAAAAATATAAAAAGGAGAAAAATTAATTTTATTGATTAATTTTTGATGATAAAAATTGGAACGGATAAATTCAAAAAATAATAATTTCTCGAAAAATAACAATTCTTCAACAATGATCGCTGAAAAAATGAAAAAATTGTTAGCTCATTTACTTATCAAAATAAAAATTACATTCACCCTTTTTTCATGCACAAATAAATATTATCGTTGGGAATGAAAGGTATATTGAATTTGAGGGGCGTGAAAAAAATGAATTCAACATTGAAGAGCCCACCTAGCAGTTTTGTCATATCTTATCTTAAATTTATTAAATTAGTGATAACAAAAAATCAAGTATTCTTACTTTTAGGGACATTTTCTAGAGATTTATCAAGAAAACATAGTATTTTTGCCTAAAAACACATCAGTTGTAGACGATTTATACGATTGGTGTAGCACTTCTGGAACAGATTTTTGAATCGAGAGTATGACTATTAGAGCACGATACACATGGAAAACATCAATTAAGAAAAATTCATGAACTGTAAACTTACATACATCGAGTACTCACATATCACGAAGAACTAAAAACGCCGAATGTAGCAAAATACAGTTACGTTCATAACGTGTTTAATAATCTTGTTTCCTGTTACCGCGAGAATGAAAAACTCAGGAAAATTTATAAATACGAAAGCGATTCTCGAAGAACGATATTTCGATCGATGAGTGTTTATTCTCGAGACATGTTGAAATAAAAATTTTAAACATTTAAAATATGGTCATACTGTAAAATGAAGTCACGTCTGAGATTTGGTAACAGTGGAAATGCAGCTAAAATACATACTGCGTGGAGCTAAAAAATACCAACATACCTAGTAAAAAAACTCAAATCGACTTTGCATTTAAAAATTTTCTTTTTGATACGAATTTCTTCGTAAAACTTGATTTATTAAATCATTCTTGATTTATTTAAATTTTTTAGTGAGTAAATTAATTCACTAGTACTCAACCGAAAATGCAGAACGACGCTGGTGACAACGTTGATTTATACATCCCAAGAAAATGGTAAATATACATATTATAGATACCGATGAAATCTTGAATAAGACACGTGTTTGAAATGATATTCTATAATTGGTTTCATAGGCTTCAATTTGATGTAATTTTTAACACTTGTATGTATTTTTTCCAGTTCAGCGAGTAATCGTATCATTCATGCGAAAGATCATGCATCTATCCAATTGAATTTAGCCGAAGTGGATCCGGTTTCTGGTAGAATGACTGATAACGTAAAAATCTATGCTATCAGCGGAGATATTAGAAGAATGGTAAACTGAACTGCTACAAATATTGATTTATACTATTGGGTACAGAAGTTCACAAAATTTCTCAATTTTACAGGGTGAATCTGATGATTGTCTTCTGAGGTTAGCCAAGAAAGATGGACTTTTACCTAAGTAAGGAAACTTTGATTTCTTAATTTAAAATATATACAAATCTTCGAAAATAACGAAGCGAAATGTATGAGTGTTACTCCATTTCTATCGTGTGTTAAGTCCCATTTATTTTTGATCTTCGCTTGCAATATAATCGATGATTTTTCTGTTTTATTGATATTTCGTTTTTTTGTTTCTGTTACAGGAACTTCTAATTTTATTTTAACCAGCATGAATATTTAAGATCATCTTTTGTATAAACAATAAACTATATAGTTGAAATTGTTGAATTATTTCATGTGTTGACGTCGATTAAACACCGTTGAATTATATCGTGAATTTTGTAGTAATTCCAGATACTGCTGAAGATACTTACTTCACTATTATGCCCATCTAATTATGGATGTTATTCATTTTGGCTGGAATTATTTTTTCTAGATGATCGTCTTATTGATTCGTAAAATTGATTCATGAAAATCATTGATAAAAAATGTAAATTTTACGGTATACGTCCTGTATTAACTATCAATTTCATCGTTCACAGCCGGAAAGTTGAGGTACACCACATAACAATAATTATTAACAAAGTATGCTTGAAATTGGTTAATGAATTTTTCACCATAAGCATTGCTTGAAATTAAATCCAATTTTGTATTTGAATTTAATCATTTGCTTCAAAAAATATTTCAATAATTTTTTTCAGTTTAAAGTTATTTTCAATTTTTTGTTCCAATGTAACGAAAAATTATTGAAATCACGAGAACTAATACTAAATTACTTATGTAGTCTGTATCTGTGATGTTCATTGTACACTTACCTTGCTGATAATTTTTTGTTTGATAAATAAACTGATGAAGGAATTCTTTGAATTTAACGGAATTGCGATCTTTGAGCTTTTACGTGATTAATAATTAATTACTGCGCGTTATATTTGTAAAATGTTCATTATAAAATTATTCAAATGTAAAATATCTTATGTTTAACACAACTTTGTCACTCATGTGAGTATTTCCTCAAGGTCGTTATTTTATGTTTGTTTTGTATTTTTTTTCTATGATAAATTCATTTGGAAGATTGCGTAGTGTGATAATTACGTGAATTGTCTATAAAGTGCTCGTTGTGAAGGGCGTTTTAATTTTCTTAAAATTTGTTTTACATACAGTTATTTGAAAATCTTAAACCTGGAATATGGTAGGTTCAAGCTCTCTTATCAGCCATACCTAACGATACTAATTTTCAAATATCATAGCTACTAAATGAGGTTACGATGGCACGAATCATTGATTTCATAATTCATTCGCTTGCGAATTCGTTTGAACAATGAAATTGTATTAATTACACTACTGGAAATTGTAACAAAATAATTTAAGCTTTTTTTCTATCTTAACAATAACTTCTAACTCGATGTAGTCATAGTTAAATTATAGAAGCAGGAATTGATTAAGTAATAGCATGACATTATGATTTTTCACCGTTCAGTTTTCCCTTCCAATTCGTTTAGATTTGTAGCAGTTGAGCGATAAAATTAGAGCTTGAAAGGAAGCTTGTTATGTTAGAACTTCTACAGGTTCTTGGAAATTTTCGATCGATGAGTCAGTTAGCTAAATTACGTGAAGTGTTTCATTAGCAATCGAAGTTTATTTAGTATTAAATTTCTTAACGTCAAATAGTATTTTATGTCATAATTGTTTGCAGTTTTAGCATATGCTATATCTAATGTGGAAATATGTGAAACGACGGTCCTATGTTTTCGATATGAATCGGAACTCGAATTAAACACCGGAATCTAATTTTTGGTTGGTTTTACAATTATATTAGTTCACGCTGTTCATAGGATTGCTTTATCGCAAGGTTTAAGAATCGGTATATGCAAGCTCGTGTACCAAAGCTATCGCACGTAGATTTATTTCTGTATAAACGAATCTCTCAGATAACGTCATGAGAATTTAGTTCTTTCCATATTCGCCAATAAACCGTATACTAAGTGAGAACAAAGCTTATTTTTTAATTGCCAGTAGTTTAGTGTGTATAACTTGTTTCGCGGTTTTTAATTGTGATTTATGGATATGTGAACGAAAAAGAACGCGCGAATGTCAGATACGTCAACGTCATTTATGTTAAGTTGCATTTTATGGGGAGCTTTCCAAGTTTTTCAATACACTTCATTGCACTTCGCAGAATGATTTAATATCATTGCGTTGGCGTAGTATTTCATATACATTTTAATTCATTCATTATTTGTAATTTTGTATATACATATTAATTATCTTTACACTTGTACATTATGCTTCGAATGAAACTACATGAGAAATATTATTCATATTATTAATATGCATGTTTTATTTTACAGAATTATTGAATCTTTTGGCCGAGGAGCAAGCTGGCGGGCTTAGAGGAGGATTCGACGAAGTCTTCCGCCGCAGGATGTTTTTTACCTCTTGAGGGGAATTCTCGCGACGCACAGACTATAACTGGTTAGTTATCGCTGATGATTTTCCCAAAGTACCATCTTCGATACTCAATCTAATCTGGTTTCATCCGGAAATAATACGGGTTAAGGTTACCATCAACATCGCTGAAAAATCTCATAGAGTGAATTTGTCATATTAACAGTACTCTTATCTATTCTGCGAAATTTTTCGCAAAAGTTGAAAGATAATTTCCTCTACTTTGCGTTTAAAATACCGTTTATTTCAACACCGAAATATTTCAGATAATGTTAATCTCGTTGACGATCTGTCATGAGTTCGCCGCTACTTTTAATTTTCAATAATCCTGGAGATGTTTACTGTCTGATAAAACGTAGTTTTTATGGGAAGTTGCATCATGTTTTGTACATTTGGCTACGCCTAAATGATAAAAAATTCGCCGAAATTGATTATTTATCGCGTTTTTGAATTTTTTATCACTTAGAAAGAAATGCCCCGAACAGCTACCCTTTGTGGCATGGTTAATTTATCGGTCGATCAGATAAATCAGCGATTATAAAGTTGTCGAAAGCAGTAGGACTTTTTATCGAACATGGTCGAAATGAAAGACATGCATTTCTATTTCGTATCAATTTCGTGATAACGAAATGTGATGTCGGAACTGTAAATAGAAGTGACTAGTTTCGTCGAATTTTTTTAGCGAATTATAAAATTACAAAATTTAATTAGCGTAAAGTATGATTACTAAATGATTCTAATTTTATTTTTCAATTTAATTAATTTTATTTGACATCAGAAATTTCATTCAGAATTAAGATCGTTGATTTTTTATCACTTTGAAGTATCAGGTGAAATTAATATTTGATCTTTTGTCATCAAGTTAACAATTATGATCGATTTAGTCATTAAAAAGAGATCACCCCTGAAAACGAAAAATATCATGATTCTTGTTTTTTTTAATAGGAGATTTTACGATGATTGAGAATTTTACAAATTCACCATTTGAAGCTGTTTGATTATCAATCTTATCAATTTCAATTATTCTGATTACTTTGAATAATGGTAGCGAATGTTGAATATTTTTTATTTAATTTTCTAATTAGTATTTTTTTTTTTCGATTCATTTTTATGGCAAAAGAAATTACAAGAAAAATTACTAGTGATCTTTCTGTGCTTCCATTTCGTTTTCGATGACTCATGGTTGATTACTGTGAAATAAGAATGAACCTAGTTACATTATTCAAATTGAAAATAATAACTCGTCGGTTTTACATTGTTAGTGTTGTTTTTAAATTCAATTCCATTCTATATTCATCTACAAATTGTTTTTTCTTCGTTTATTGATCGATTTAAAGTTCATTTTATTATTTTTCTTGACCTTTGGCCTCGTTTTAAATACCACAGAGTTCTTGTGTATTTTACTCTTCATCAATGATATTTCGGTTTCGGTGGCCAAATGTGCACTCGTTATCGTAAATATTTCCTCAACGTACCGAATCTCTGCATCGTCTGAAAAAATAAACAAATCGAACCATAAACCGAGATCTATCTTAAAATTGATCCAATAAGTATACGTCACTGATTAATTTTGCACACCAGTGCACGATCACGTTTGAAGCATTAATAGCATCCTCGCTGTTGAGAACGAAAAAGAATCTAAACTACCGTCGACCTTTTTATCGTGTTTTTCTGCGAAATGATTAAACTTGGCATCCAGAAAAATTCACGATCATTGGTATAGACATCGACCCTAATCTCGATTCGTCGCTGATATCGTGATTTCATTTAAGTATTTGTCTACGCGATTGTTTACGCGAAACCATGTCTTGAATTCGCCGGAAACGCCATATTTTGGCAATTATCGATCATACACGTATATTGAAATAATTCTTCAAGTAGGTGTTACGTAGCGCCGAAGATGTAAACATTTTAAATGTCATAACAAGGTTGGGTATTCGATAATTCATCCAAGCAAAGAGATCCACAACACCTTGGATGTTAAGCGGATTCATGCGCTGAGAAGAAATGGTGCTTAAATGAAGTTGGATCTGATCCAATGATGCGTTCATTTATTTTTGAACATCCTATTGGCTTTGTCATTGATGTGAAATGTCAGTATGCATCGTACTCGCCGTCTCGACCGAATTATCGTAATTTTTGAATTAAATCATTTCCAGCTAACGCCAACTGCGACTAAGTGTAATTCGATTCGTTGGAATTTCGCGTGATTTTCGTTTTCACCGCGTCGAAAATATGTACATGAGACTTGTGTTGTAATTATGATAAATTTATAAAAATGTTTCCCTGGTCCGATACGTGCTTGTTTAAGCGTCTGAAAAAGCAGAGGCATCTCAGCGAAAAAGAGCAGGAAATTTTGAATCTGTGGAAAGCAGGTACGATGTAATGAGGTCAAATACAGGTGCATCTTTTTACATCACCGTTGACATATCCGTTCTGTGACGGATGCATGTATTATGTTACACCTGCGGTCTGATATCGATGTGCATTTAACTGTATCGCTTTTAAAGATAGTTTTCAAGCGTCGAGAAATTAAGTGTCGATGAATTCGTCCATTTATAGCTCACGAACGTTTGAAATCAAGAGGTGTGAATCTTAATTACTCTTCGTCTTGTTGATTGATCGACTGATCGTTAAATATAGATGTTTTATCATCTTCGAAAGAATCTACCGAAGTATTCTCGTGACTCGACAATCCGCATTTGCCGACAAATGATATTCGTTATCTCGATCCATATCACGTGCTTTTTTCAGTACAAGTATTCCGAGTTATATCGTTTTTTTATGTAAATATTACGACGCGAAGTATCAATTGACGAGATTTATCGCGATTGAAATTGGCATAATTTGCAAATATTGAAGAAGAGGTTTTTCAATTCATTTTGAAAGTTGATATTTGTTTGTTTGGTTTATTCGTGTGTTTAATTAGATTAAGATTATTTTGAGAAATTTTGCGTTTTTCAAGCTTGAAATTGACTGAGGTGATTATTTGCACAGAAATGAGTCCAGCTGATGTGCAACTGAATTGCTACTTCAGTAATTTTGAAAATTAAAAAAAAAGTGAAATAAAAAGTAGAAAAAATCACTAAAATAAAAATTGCGGGAATTTTTTCTCTTTTATGTTTTATTTTCAAATGTATTATATTTTTAAAGAAAAATTTAATTAATTAGTCAAATGTATAAATAAATAATAAAATTCGCTTTAAAAAAAATACCCTTGAAAAAATTCCAAGAATATTTTTCACACTCTTCTCCCCTCATTCTCGTATTTCTCCTCCTCTGCATCCTAATAATTAATCACGATTATAATTATTAAATATCGAAGATGGTGCTGCAATCAAAAATTATTTAATATTTAAATTTCTTCAATTTTTAACTAAAATATGAATTTAATCTTACAGACGTGTGTAGTGGCGGAGAGTTACCAGAAGTTGAGATAGTCAGTTTACTCGAAGAACAAATACCAAAATATACTTTACGCGCAGATACTCTTACAGAATTCAGTGGTAAGTCTCTATAACTCCATTGATTACTTATTCATCAATGAAAGTTGATTTATCACCTTGGAATAATTTCCAATAATCATGAAAAATGTCGATGTACACGAGCTAAGATCACTTTTAATTTTTACATGTTCAAGTTCACGTGGCTATTTTTAATTACACCTTCGTAAAAGTATTGTTTTGGTGTAACGGTCTTCACGTGAATTTTCGTGTACATTTTTTCCAAATACCGTTGCTTCTATGATTATTATTAACGTTTAATTACAATGTAATTTATTTTAATAAATTAAAACATCATTGTTTTCGGTGTAACACAAGATACATGTGTCGATTTAGTTTTTTTTTGGAATCTCGAATGATGCGTAGTAGGCTTAGAGCTTTAATTAGTCGATTTTCACATTTGACTGTGATTGTTTCATCGAACAATGAAACTAATGTACCTTGTATATAAGTTGTTCGCCGGATAACGGTCGCGAATTAGGAATCAATTACATCGAAATAATTGCGGTGTGGTTTGGAATTTCATAAAAAAAATCATCGCATGAATACGTCTTGGAAATTATACTTCCTGTACTTCCTTGAAATGTATTTTCTCACCGTGTTTATTTTTCATTTAAATTGTAAACTTTCAATAGCGGTATTTTCTATGGTGAATTTTATAAGTTACCGAAAAAAGCTTAAATTGCATTGATTTCATTAATTTATTCGTAAAATAACGATTATTCAAGGTAAACTGCGGTTTGTGTTCGTATTACGATTAAAATTTCAAGATTATTTTTAATTTGTTAAAATTGCAAATGCAGAGATTTTCGAGAAATAATCTTTTGTTAATTTGCGATGATCATTTTTTTTTTTACGGAAAAATAAAGAAAAACTAGCGGATTTTTGATACATAAATATATTAATTTTTTGGTAGTTTTACAAAGTATCAAAAATTTTAAAAAATTATTAAAATTAATCTTAACATTTACTTCTTTAAAAAGACGTTTCCTTGCGTAGTAAAAAAGTCATGTAAGTAATAATAACTAATGTACAATAAAATTTGTATAATTAGCTCAAATTTCATGAAAAGTTCGCTTAAAGTTCTTGAAAACTGGTCAAAATTTTGTTTTTCTTAAAATTGTTTAAAGTTGTTCAATATATATTGAGAATTGCACATAATTGTCAAAACGTTGATAAAATAATTCAAAACTGAACAAAAGTTGTTTAAAATTCCATAAAATCGTCCAAAATTCTTGAAATTGTTCAAATTTTCTCAAAATTCTATAGAAACTGTTAAGATGTTGTTATCACTTTAAACAATTTTAGCAACTTTTTGACAATTTTGCGTAATTTTAAGCAATTTTAATCAAATTTTGCATCAATGTAATTGTTTTTCACAACTTCTGTACTATTTTGATTAGTTTTAACATTTGGACAATTTTGTGCATTTTTAAGCTATTTTAACAACATTTTAACATTTTTAATTTAATCTTTCTGTGCAATTTTGAGCAAATATTGAACAATTTTAACAACATTTTGACTGTTTTGTACATTTTTAAGCAATTTTACACAAATTTTTGATCGATTTTAAACTATTTTAACAATATTTTGAGTGTTTTTATACAATTTTAAGCAAATATTGAACCATGTTAAACAATTTTGACATTTTGACAATTTTTCATTGTTTTAAGCAGTTTTAAACAAATTTTGATCAACTCTAAATTAGTTTGGCTACATTTTAAGTGTTTTTATGCAATTTTAACCAAACGAAATTTTCATCAATCTGATCGTTCGGCACAACTTTTGTGCAATTTCGAGCAAATATTGATCAACTTTAATCAATTTTTAGAAAATTTCAACTATTTTTATGGAATCTTGAGAAAGTGTTGTACTTTTTTACATGTTCACAATTTTGTGCAATTTTAAGCAATTCTAATCAAATTTTGATCGATTCTATACTGTTTTAACAATATCTAATCCCAAATCACTTCTGCGTACTTTTACCTACAACAATATTTGTCTTGAAAAAATCATGCCACTCTTTGTCCTTGAAATATGTAATAATTCTACAATAATCGTGCCTCCATTGTGCTTTGTTGTATCGAAGGCAATAAAGGAAAGGAATTAAACCAAAAACCAATTTTAATTTTAAAAAATTCAAATCAATCGAATCTTACGAACGAAGAGGTCAATAGTCTAGAGAACGTACGTAAATCTTTATCTCATTTATCAAATTTTCTCATTTCATGCGTCGAGACGACGAAAGGTGCCAAAAATTAATTCGAGCGGTTAAATTGGCAAAAGGATAACCTCGAAATTCGAAACTTACAAATTACAAAATGAAACCGAACGAAACAAAGGAGGTGAAATTATCAACTTCATACTGGTAATTTTATCTCGAAGTCTAAACCACGTGATCAATATGTAAAATTAAATTAAATTACGGAATTAGTATTATTAATTAAAACGCTCGTACGAGCTGATGTGATTAATATTAAACAACGACTCTGCGATTTAATTATCATTTACAATACGTTGTACCATAAAATATACGAAATTTACTATTTTTTCACGCAGGATACGAAAATCAGGATTGGTTCATACCTTGTCCAGCTTTAAAACCCGAAGACGCAGATACCTCAGCATTATCACCCGACACTATACGAGAAACGTTGAATTATTTTCGTACGTATTACCAATTTCATTGTTTTAATCTAAATTATCATAATTAGCCGCACGGTGTGTTGTTTATAAAAACTTGAGACGAATAACGGATTAGATGGATATGCTGAGTGAAAGTGGTATATATCGATGAGGAAGCTCGAGTTATATGGTTCATTTTTTTTCAAAACGTGCATCCCGTCGTAAAAAAGAGGCGTATTTTATCAAGAAATGTAACAGACGAATATAAAAGTAAAAAGATGAGAATTTTTTTGGCACCTAGCGTCATCCGTTTAAAGGAAATTTCATCGCTAAAGGTATTTCACTTTTCGATATAAGAAAGCTTGCCAAGTAATTCCGTTAGGAATTTTCATGTACGCAGCGCCACGAATTTATTCCGCAGCATCGATTATGATCTGGATTAAATTTTATTGTTTTCGAATGCAAATCGACGATCGAAGCGACGTCGATGATTAATTATGCAGCCGTGTAATTTAAAGCAGATCGAAAATCGTGATTATGTTGAAATATTGTTAACGCGAATTTATTAAGCATTAATCTGTCATCGGACTACAAAATCGTGAATTTTTCTCCGCCGTAATTACTAGGTTTAAATAATTTGCGTAATATAGCATTTGCGTATATTGGTAAAAGAAAGCAGGAAAATTTCTCGAAGTGATCGTTAAAAATGCCATTCAAATAGATCCAATTACGTCATTATAATAGATGATGAACACATGACATAAAGTTCTCATCGTAATGTACAAAATCGCTTCCCTCAATGGGAGACTGTTTTACTTAACTTTATGCGATTAGATTAATATGCTCGTAAAATTAACATTTACCGTGGATTTTGTTTTAAACTTCCAACCGGTGCCTAAGGCTGATGTAGTTTACAAAGGAGAAAGTCACCCAAAGGCGAAGTACAAAAAAAATCCATCGCGATTTTCTATATAATACGACGCTCGTTGAACTGTCTTTTTTTGTACATATTTTCTTGACAGTGCTATAACGGATACGTAATTATACGCGCAAATCGTGTGAACTGGTTTGCTCTTCCTTTCGAGATGAATGATTCATCGGTTGCGCTATCGATGCAGATAGTTTCGACGCGTTTAGAATATACATAAGCATCCGGAAGAGCGAACTTGTTTGGGAGGATGCGATGTGGGAGGTTGGATACGAAGAGGAATTGGTTTTAGGGATTCTTCGTTGGTTTAGTTGACCTTTGAGTGATGATTTCATGCTATGAAAACCTTTATGTGTTTCGTGTATCGTGTTCATCTCTTGGAGGGTTTGAAGTTGCGGGTGGGTTAATGATGTGTGATAAGTTTGAAAAAAAATTGAAAGAAAAATTGAAAATATCGTAATTTTAACATTAAAAATAAATATTATAACCAATTTTTGAATCTTTGGTAATGGTAACACTGACGCGATATTTTTTTTAACGAGATTATTTAAATTTTTCATCGAAATGATATGAAGTTATCTAAACAAGAATTTTCATGCATTTGTGCTTTTTCAGTAATTTATTTCAAATTCCAATTTTAATTCACAAAATTTTCAGAAAAACATGATTTTTTGCAGTTTTTTCAAACATTTTTTCAAATTGTATTTAAAATGAGCAAAAAAAATGAATTAGTCAATTTCGATTTTTCGATGTATTAAATTATCAACATATCTAGCCAAGTCAAAAAATCGAATCGATGTCGAAAAGTCGAAATTGTGATATCGAAATCAAATTGCTGAAATTGAAGTATCAGAATCAAAACACTAACTTCATAATCAAAGTATCGATATCAAAATATCGAATTCAAGCATCGAAATAGAAATATCGAAATCGAATTACTGAAGTTGAAATATTGATATCAATCATCGATGTTGTAATATCGCAATCAATGGTTAAATGTCGAAATCATAACACGAAACGTCTAATTCAGAAATTCAAAATTGAAGTGTCATAATCGAAACATCAAAATTCAAATATCGATATCGAAAATCGAAATTCAAATATTGATATGGAACATAGAAATTCAAATATCGATATCGAACATCAAAATTCAAATATCGATATCAAAAATCGAAATTCAAATATTGATATGGAACATAGAAATTCAAATATCGATATCGAACATCAAAATTCAAATATCGATATCAAAAATCGAAATTCAAATATCTATAGTGAATATTGAAATTCAAATATCGATATCAACCATTGAAATTCAAGTATCGAAATTAAACATCGAAATTTAAATACTGTTATCGAACATAGAAATTCAAATATTGATATCGATACGTCGAAATATCGAATTCGAAAAATTCAAAATTAAATTATGTATCAAATTGAACCTCAAACATCGAAATTGAAATATCAAAATCGAAATATCAAAATTAAAATATCGATATATTTTTTTTTTATTTATCAGAATCAAACTTTCAAACCTAAGATTTCGATGTTAAATTATCGAAATCGAATTTTTAAATTGGATTTTTTTCCTTGAAGAAATTGAAAGCAGTTCTAAAAAAGTTAAAGAAATTCCATCTTGAATATTTCTTTGACTTTTAATTTGGAAAAATATTTTAATAATTTGGAAAAATAAAAAATTAATTTCTCCAGTAAATCGTTATAAATAATAAATCACATGTTTCCAAAACTGAAAAAACGCGAAAATCCTTTTAAACATCGAATTGAATAATTCACGCCGCTGCATTTTTCGCAATTTTTCCACTTCCTGTTCTCATTTCTCTACTTTTCATTCCCTCGAGAAGTAATCCAAGCATAACAGTTTTCCCTTACGTTATAAAATCAAACTACCGAAACGCGTATATCCATATTTACGTGCACATTACAAAGACGCTGCACATCTAAAGCTCGCTCAGCTTCCTTCTCATAAATCCTCATAAAGGAACACCTGTAAAAATGTACATCTTAACGGTACGCTTTGGTTTTGTAGTCGATCGATTACCATTACCATTCGTTTTTCCTATAATTGTATAAATCCTGTATACTTCATATCGCAGGTTTATTTTCGGAACGAGCTACATAATCGGATGCTGCGCGCCAGACCAGACGCATATCCTTATGTAATTAGTAATCAGTCTCGGTTCAGTTACGTTAATCAAACTTTGTGGTATTTGTTGAAAACCGAAAAAAAAAAAGGAAAAACGTCGTTAGCAGATGTTTCTAAGCGAACCGTTACAACGACCGAGTTTTTCTATTATTTTTTCAAAATTATCGTTGTCGCCTTCGTATAATGGTTTGTTTATGTCGAGTATTTATATAGTAACGGGAATAAAGACTCGTATAGGGTATTGAGTCAAAGTTGAATGACCAAATGAATCGATCCAGGGTGGAAATTTCGGTTGCGCTGGAATCCTCTCGTTCTTTGTAAATATTTACAAACAGAGAAATTCTCATACTTGATTATATAGGGATTATTATACTCGATATTAATTTTTTTTTCATCGCTGTCATTGTCTTAATTAAAGACACGATTGCGAACGTAATGTGCCAATGTAAGCATATAAAACAAAGAGTATCGTTGTACAAATCGTACGTTAATTAATAGAATTATCCATAAGAAACAACTCAATCAACGTGTATTTTCCCAAGATATAAAAATATTATATTTACAAGGTCCTCGAGGCTCGAATACAAATCGTCAGCTTCTAAAACAACGACAACGATGTGCCTAAAAATACCTTTATAGGTAAATTAAAGGTATTCACGTGATGAATACGTCAAATAGAGGAGATTTTTCGAGTTCTTATTTACAAAGAATGTTTACACGTATTTACGGCGTAATTAAAAAAAAAGATCGCGTTAACTCTACCGTGATTTATTTAATGGTTTGTAAGTTAAACGAAACATCGGATGTTTTACTTCGTATCGGTGCGAAAAGCTCGAAAATGCCAAGTTGATTTACGGTTGTTAGCAGGTGATTGTGTGGTATGTGTGATGATTCGATGTGAAAGAGGAGGAAAAAAACATACCGGAAAATATCGCATTCTTTGGGACGGAAATTATCCAAGTGTTTTGTTTGTTGTGACAACTCTTCACTTAATTAGATTCCCGGTTTGATGACCAATCACGGAATGCATTGAGCCGAGGGTCTCTTGTAATCTCAGGACTTGTAAAAATTCGAAGAAAGTATTTAATTCAGTTTCAATCGAGGTATTAATTCCAAACCAAGTTTATAGTACTTTTAATTCATCTATCGTCTGGTAAAATCGACCGTTAGAACCGGGGATTATTTTATTACAATTATTTTGGTCGGAGAATGTCCTTTAAATTTTTTATTCGCTCTTGGAGGTCTTCAATTTACTCTTCCGCTTTTTTTTCCCCATTTTGTTGCTCAAGTTAGAAACCTAAATCGGAAGCGATTCGCTTTCAAAGTATTTTTACTCTTCCGAGTGAGAATTTCGTTGAATATTTAAACGATCGTCGTAAAATTACCGTTGGTAACTATTTCGAATGAAAATACCGAAAAACTCGTCGCATTTTGGAGAATGCGAGCAAGTATCTTGTGGTTGCATCATCTCGAATTTTTTTTTCAATTGTTACAAAGAACACGTGTCACGTGTAAAATTTTAGTTGTCGAAGAGTAAATGATTATTTAGTGTTTGTAAAAGTAGATTTTTCAATTTACTGGAAACAACTACATTTTTACATGAATTCGATTATTTTCTTATCGTAAGTTGAAATTTTATCATCAATTTTATCGTCGTTTTTACCCGATTTATTTTGTAATTTCGCTGATTAAATTAGTTTATCAATGAATAGAATTTTCAAACGAGTCGTAATTTACTGTACGCGAATTAAGTGGTTCGTATGTAAATATGTATTTTATTTTTTTAAATTTTATTGAAGGGAGAGGGGTTTTATTAACTCAATGTAGTTTGTAACAATGATCTTTAATTAGATGAAATTCTAGCATTTTTACGCCAAATTTACCGCCAAGTTCATTTAATTTTCTGTATTTTGTCGTAGTATGGTTTGCAATGGTTTCTTCCCCCTCTCTTTTCCCCTCATACTTGAATTTGCAACCTGTTGAACTAGATAACATTGCTACAAACTCGTACATTTTACGTTAAGATTTACGTAAAGAATGAACCTCTCCCCCCCCACATCAATATGTATTATAACGAGTCAACTAAGCGAGAACACAAACTCAGTGTGGCAGAATATTTTTTCAAGTCGAAGGGAAATACTTCAGAATATTGAAAAAAAATATTAGAGAACTTTGAAATGAAAAAAAAGGACTTTTAAGGGATTTAAAGAAAAATGTAATGGCTTTGTAGGATATTTCTGGTGCTTCTTGATGAAAACCTTCAAAAGTGGCCGAAGCTTGTTAGCTGAACTGAATTCGTGTGAAAATAATCTACTTTCCGAAATCACCCCGTATTTTTAAATTCACCCCAAATGAAGGTGAATCAATTTCATTGTCAGAGTAAAAAGTGAAAGAATGAGATTCTACTTTTTGTGATGAAACTAAGTCAATTAAGTTGAAATATTGGGGTAAAAAAATAAAAATTCAAATGTCATTATGTCAAAAAAGAAAAATTTGAATATTACGATAATATACTTAATTTAAAAATTTTAGCAGTGTAATGATCTTTTTAAGATTCCTTCAACATTAAATTACTCCCGTTATGTCAAATTATTCGGTTTTTATTTGTCATTTTTGAATAATGTAAAAGTTTATCCTTCATTAAGGAGATTATGGAAGTAGACACCTAAGAAGAAAATTTGACGGGCAAAAGTTGTAGGAAATCAAAAGTACTTTATTTTTGGTATTTACGTTTTTCTCATTTATTTTCAAATAACCTCATTTTCGGGGGTTTGCAAATAGGTGTATTTCTTATTAGAGCAAATGTTGCGAACCATTGATCAAATTTTTGAAAAAATTATTAAAAGATTGATAAAAATTGAATGAAATAAATTTCTGAGGTTTTTTTTCGTTATTTCTCGATTTCGTAACATTTTAAGGACTCAGAATGAAAACCCCTGAAAAAAATCGCTTATATTATTTTTATTCGTATTAAAAACTAAATTAAAAAAATCCATTGTTTCCCAAAATAAACTCCATAATTATTAATTTAATACTAAAAATAATTAATTTTTTATTTCACGCTAGGATTATGCATCTTCATTACATATTTATTTTTCTATTTTCCAAATCATAAAAACGTCGCGTTAATGGAAAAACTTTCTATTGAAGTTTTTAAACATAGCCCCCCCGCCTTCTCATCGCCTCCACAGCTTTTTCTAAACAAACCGTTAAACCTTGACTAGAGGGGAAAAAATGTCAAAAATATCATTATGGAATTTTAACTGCCTCGAATCATGAACGGAATATATTACAATATTAAATTCGCCATTACGATTGCCACATTTTCTCGGTATTTTCAGCAACTTTAAAGGGTAAATTTCACGAAAAATTTCATCCGAGGCTTAATCGATAGAAAAAAATTTGCGCGAGTTCAAACGCCGTGTATCGCCCCAATTACATTCATTGTATAAATTTCATAACGCGATAATAACGAACGCGAAGAATACCACGAAAAACCGCTCCGTAATTAAAACCACTGGTCGTAGGAAAATGGGAGGTGGAGTTACTCGACGAGTCCACTAGAATGGTTATTTTTTAAAATTCATATCGCGTTTACGAGTAATCGAATCATTCGCGAACATAACATTGTAGTGATAACGTCGAAGTGTAGAGAGAAGGTATCGAGGAATATTAGTTTGGTCGTCGATTCGTGTCGAAGTAATCGATCTTGTGCCGGTTAAAGGTGTCGATTTCGTGTTTTTTTTTCACGTGTTATTTTATGGTGGAATATCGAAGTTGTACTTGTGATTATGAACAATGTGAATTGAACTATGTTTCGTAGACATTAAGATTTTGAAGTTTAATTTGTGTGGTAGGAATAACACATGTTTCTCGTTTTCGTCTTCCGAGTTGGAAATATTGGTAAGATACTCCCAATGTGCTCTTATTTTGGTCCAGACGTGTGAGAAAAAAGGGCGGGTGAACCACGTGAAGTATCCACGTGTTATGATGGCGTTCCTCATTGTTATCAGTTATTTACGATTGTAATTTGAAAATAAGCCACGATTATCGTTTATCTCGTCTCGAATTTGTGAGCTTGTTGAACGAAAGAAATGAAGTGTTCGTTGATTAGTAATTATACTCGCGAACACGTGCGGAAGCAGTCTCATCTTCGTGTTGCCGCTGATAAACTGGAATTTTTCATTCGCCGGTGATGCTATAACATCGAGGATCTTCCTATAGTCTATTTTTAATTGATGACCAATGCTTCGGTTGATGTTTAGAATTAAAATGTACTTGGCAGGAAAGTATGACGTAAAGTTGATTGTATGGCTGAGGTTCGTGAGTAAATTTCCTACAAGAAAGTTTCATCTAATTTTGAAACATTTTCACGGGTTTATTTGGTGAAATTAAAAATTTATAATTTCGTTTTTACTTTTTTCCCATAAATTAACCGTTTATTCGGCGTATTGACTTGTTAAAAACACACGAAAATATTAAATTAAAATTAATAAATTAAAATCTTCGTAAAAATAACCGGTTTTTCATACATCATCGTTTTTCTTAATAAAGTAAACAAATTAACAAATCGAGCGAAAGTTATTGAATAATTTTTCAATTGTGTTCGAAATGTATAAAAACAGTTTAATTATTCGTGAAAATGAGCGCATTACTTTCAAAAACGTGTATATTGTATAAATTAAATGAAAATTCGTGAAAAACTAAAAACAGTCACCAAATGACGTAAAAGTTTGAAAAAATATAGTGACGTTATTAAATCTAATAAATTAAAAAGTAACGATATTTCGAGTTACATGGAAGTACAGGGTGTCTTGTAAAATATGTTCTAGTATTATTTTTCATGTCATACGCAGCATCTATAACGACCACAGGCGAAGTTCAGAGAGAGATGAGTTGTAATAAATGATCTCAGGGTAGTATTGATAATTAAGATGGAACATTTTGAGAAATTAGGGTCGTTGGTTGCATTTCCATGGGGTTTTTGGAAGTTCGATAAAATTTTTGTTTGATGCGTTGTCAAATTTCAGATATTTTAATAAAATTGCATAATTTCTTGCCAAGCTTGAGTTGACTTTGGAATGAAATATTAGAATAGAAGTTGTTTGAAATGGAAATTGCACATTTTTCGATATTGTAATTTTTTTCCATCTCGTTCAATTTCTCCATAATTTTACTATATTGTGATTATCGCTGAAAATTTTAAAAATTGGGTTTTTGTGGGATTCGATGCAACTTGAGAGAAAAATTTTTGAAATAAAAATTGTTGAAAAATAGTAGGGAGCATTCTTTGTGATGATGACTTTTTTGTATTTCGTTTAATTTCTCCTTAATTTTACTATATTGTAATTATCGCCAGCAAAATTCCAAAATTGAGCTTTTTTGACACTGGAGGCAACTTTAGGATGAAATTTCTGAGATAAAAATTGTTGGAAATTAAATGAGGAGCATTTTTTATGATTATAATTTTTTTGTATTCCATTTATGCGATTTTTATTTTTAATTGGAATTGTCGGTAATTGAATAAGCAATTCTTTCGTAATCATGAATTTATTTTATTGTTTCTAATATTTTTGTAACCGTTGTTGACTAAAGTTCAAAATCAATCAATCAAAAAATTTTATTTTATGGCCCTCGACGTCATAAAGAGGACTTTTTCGGGAAATTTTAGGTAGCTTAAATTTTGAAAAAATTGATCACAATTAAAGTTGCATTAAATTTTAGAAATTGTTATTTTCAACTCATTTTTTTATGTCAATAATTGATTCCTTTTTTACTCACTTGAACGGGAAGATTATTTCTCAAGCTTATATTTCCATTTCACAATTTATCCAATTGAAAAGTCACGAAACGTTGAATTATTTCTTCGAATAAATATTAAAGGTAGATATTTTTATGAAACACCCTGTAATTATGCTTATAATTCTAAAAAATGACGTCAACATGTCGTCACATTTTTAAATATAATTTTGTTAGAAAATTATCGATACAAAGGTTCTAAATTGTTGACTGATTTATAATTTAAGGAAAGTCAAGAGGCTCTTGAACGATTAATTACGTGTTCAAATCGTGCAATAACATTTTAAAATGATTCACGTTGAATTTTCTAATTTGTACTTTTGTTGAAAAAATTGGCCAAAAAATTTTATTTTTTATTTAAAATTTAATATTTATTTTTCTGATTATCTTTGGCTTATAATTTATATCAAAATATAATCAATCTGATTCATTTTATATTACGTATTAAATTTTGAATTTTTCAGAGGAAAAAAAATCGATTATTCATTGGGGGCACTTTGAATGCAAATTAAAATTTCCCTAGTGTATTTAAAAATATTTTTCAGTGAGAAAAAAAACTCATGACCTTTTCGAGCATTAGGGCTAAAATCATTTCTCATCCATTGTTTCATTTTAAATAATTTTCTATGACGTCATCAATCGATCACCTAAAATTTAATTTTCCGCTAAAATTGGTAAAATTACCGACGAATTTACGACGCAGTATAAATTTCAAATCTGTAGCTTTTTTTCACAAAGAAGACGAATATTAAACAAAGAAAAACGATAATTTATTATCTCATTTTTATTAACGATAAAAAATTGCACCGATTTGCGAAAATTACGCTATTTTAATATTACACGAGGTAATTTCAATTGACGAAAATTTCACGTTATATTTTCCTCCTTAAATTACAATTTAGCGCAAGGTGTTTATCGAAATATACGCAAATTTCAGCTGGGAATCGCTGTCGCTGTAAGGCCTTCGAACGGCGTTTGGTCTATAAAACGCCAGCGAACTCACGATTATTAAAAGTTTACCGCTGTTATCGAGTTTCCTGCGGTTGTTTCAAGAAGCCTGTCATCGGAATTATGATAAATATACGAGCTTTCTGGTTTAATGAATTTTTCACCCAAGAAACACTGGCGTTTTGTAATTTATTGGCCTTTGGTATACACAATGCGGCTGGATTCCAAAGGCATATGGTGCAGGTTCTCGTGCACGCATTTTACATGTATGTGCGTTTTTAAATGGAAGTACATCTTGGTACTTGAGGTGAATTCCAGTTGGAGTAATGAATATGCAAATTTTATATATAGTGAAAGAATGCGTCGATTGTTTTTCTCTATTGTAGGTTTCTAGTGCATTGTTTGAAGAGAGGATGTGGAGCGCTAGTTTTTTCTAATTGTGTAACACGTGTGTGGTTGAATTTTCCCAGGAGATGTATTCCGAATGGTGGTAAATGATACGAGAATTGTGCAAATATGTGATCGGGTTTTAGGCGAGACGTTAATCAAGATTTCTAAGCGTTCTTGATAACTGTCGTTCGCCAAGTTTCACCAGCTAACCGAAACAAACCGATTTATCACCGAAACCAGGGTCATTTTGTGTATCGTTTCCGTACTTATACATGATCGAGTTACGTTAGAGTATGCCGCACAAATACGATTGCTTATTGTATACAGAACTCGTGAGTTGGTAAAAGTCAGACGTCATGGGGATTGGTATAAACTCGCCTTTCAATTACACGAAATTTCCAATAAGGTGTCTTCTTTCTTTAGACGACCTAGAAAAATATACTAATTAATTATCGTGATTTTGTCCACTTGTCTGCTTCATTAGCGAAGTATAGTTTAGATTTCGTATGTATCTATGTATTTCGTTGAGATAAATCGACTTTATATTATCTAAGTACCAAGTACTACTGCGAATTAACCTTATCGCGGTTATTAGGAATTCATGTGGCTTTATCGAGATAACGGGCAATTTGACTCTTTAAGCTCGGTGCGGTGATAACAGCAGTGAACTTTTTTTGGGCTTACATTTTTACTTTATTTTTAAAAACCAAGGGCACAATATGACATTTATCGTGTTCATGACAGTGAAAGAAAAACATCACCGTATCATCATAATTGTGCTTTGTTTACCCGAATATTACTTCTTGGTTATGCAGGAAAAAAGCCTTATCAGGGAAAGCTTTCGTGTAGCGATACAGAACAGGTGCTCGGTATTATTTATTTTTGTTGATAAGCAAAAGTGCAGTGTTTTATTGATTTAAAAAACACGTTTGAGCGAAATTGTGTAAAGAAAGGTGTAAGAGAAGGGAAATTTATGAGGATTTTGGAGCTTATCTGAGTAATCTTTCACGAGGGTGCCATTGTTTATTTTTTTACAAATCGAGCTTCTGGTGGGATTTCTTTGAAAGAGAACATTCTTTTTTCGTGTATTTGGAAATATCTGTGAACTTTCAAGACATCCTTGAGTCCTACGTCGTGAAAATTCAGGAAAATAGTAATCCACATGATATTATATTGATTATTATGTTTTTCAAAGAAAAAGTTCTCTCTATTTTTGGTAATACGTTTTATATTGCGTAAAGACGAACTTCCATCGATCAAATCGCTCCTTCGGTTGGTGAAATAGGCTTCCTATGTTACCGCCACTGATGTAATTACGATGAATGAGCATCTGTGAGGACATCTGATCAAGAAAAGAGACAGGAACCCTTCACCCCTTGTCCTGTTCTTCTTTCATTTCGAGCTTGAAATATCGAAGCGTAGTGGGACTTCTATAGTAATTTGTTGCTCTTTGTTATGATTTTTTTTCTCTTTTTTTTTTGGTGTATTTTTCATGTAATTTTCACCCTTAGTGCCCTCTTTTTTCGAATAGTCTTTTTTCTAGATAGTCATTTTTTTAACTTGTTTTTTACGGTTCTTTTTTCAATTTCGTGCTCATTTCAGGTTTAAATTTAAAATTATGCAGCATCTGTTTTGAGGACATTCTGTATAAGAGTAAAAAATATCAATTTTTAGAATGTTTTGTAAATTATTCACCTTTGAGAAAGTAACAAGTTCTAGATCATTTCACTGGGCGATCCAAAATTGAGTAAATTTCTCCAACATACTCCATAACCTACATAACAGTTCCAGTTACCATTCGGTGAAAAACAAATGGCTATTTTTTGTTTAAATCCACAAATAATACAAGCAATAGTAACAGGTAATTGCTTGTGTACATGAATTATATGTGCGAAACGATGTGGAAACTAGTTGGTGAATGAAAAAACACTATGCGTGTATTATTGTTTCACTTTAGCACCTATAGATATAAATGAAGGGGGAAAATGTATCGAATGCGTAGCGATTTACGTCTTAACAATTTCACTAAATTATACTCCGGTCGTATATGGCTCGTGGTATAAATAATTTATACAGAAGGACCTTTCAACTCTGCGGAGACGATCGATCACCCTTTTTTGCGTGCTTTAAATGGTCTCGTTAATACATGTAATTTTTTCCCCTGAAAACTTCACGAATATTATGAAGTAAACAGCGATGGTTGTCGCGTGCTTATGAAGTACCATCGAACGGCAACCAGTTGATCATTGGTGTTATATGAGTTGATGGGATATTGTTAATATAGGCATCATATGCGAAATTTTCTTTAGTCGTGTCCCAAGGTCGTTGAAATTGTTATATCGATTACTCACGAGCTGTAAATTATCCCCTGGTGTGTGATAAGGGTGTAATATTTGGGACAGGAAACACGAATGGCCATGATGATTTGCTTGCGCATTTCGCGGTTTCTCTTTTGCGTATTTATCTTTTTTTACCGTTGAATACTTAAAACGGAAATGAGTTTTAAAACGCGAATTCAAGGGTATTTTTTGGACGTTGGTGGGGAAACGGTGATGAAAAAGGTGTTGGGATCGATTTATCCTTTGTGTTGACGTAGCCTATGCATTCTCAGATTTTGTCCCTGCCAAAAGCTCAAGACCGAATTATTTCCTTACTTACGATCTGACTCTTTTATGTTTTTCGTTTGCTCAGTGGTGCTCATGGTGTCTTGTTTGGATGCTATAACCATAAACAAGGTATTTTCGGACTATATATTTTAACAGCCTTCGAATTCGAAAAGAAATTCATCTAGTTTATGTACTAACCTATGCCATTTCGGCACAGAATAATGATCAATATTTCAACTGACTTTGAATTCGTAGAGAAATTCACCTGGTATATGTACTAACCTACGCAACACTTTATCTGGAAGTAGTAACTGTTATGTTGACGAGCTTTGAATTCGTTAGTACGACGAGTAATTCATCTGGTATATGTACTAACCTATGCAACACTTTATATGCGAGTAGTAACTAGGTCGCGGATATTGTTCGTTCATAGCCCTACTTAAATTCGAAAATCAATCAGAAATTAATCACTACGTAGATTTTAAGTAATCTACGATAAATACAACTTACAAACGATTTCTAAAAATAATTAATAAGTAGCGTATAAAATTGAAATCAAAATTACAGACATCTCTGCGGATTCGATTCGCAATTACGTATCCACATATGAAACATCGCGTTTATTCGTGTATTACCGAGGGAATACAAAAACAAAAGTAATTCTAATGAGTGCATTGGCTCAACGAATTGAACTAGATCGCGGTATGGTTTTGTGGAATGTGCAATATGGCGTTGCAGTCCATGCATTCACAAACCATACCCACCGATACCGCGTTGACCACCGATATTACGACGAAAATATGGAATAGTTCGTACCCCATTTTTCGGTGACGAGCCTAAATTATAAATAAAGTAACCCACGTGTTTCGTAACATGTGTACTCGCTAGATGTCGGGTTTTATGCTAAATATATCTGAAAAAATTTCAGTGTTTAAAATAGAACGATTTGTTCGATTCGTTGACCAAGACGAGAAACATGTGATTTTTCAGCGTTAGATAAATGCATTCGTAAAATCTTAAGTAGGTATAAATCGATGAAGATGTAATCGCGATTTGGATATTGTACCATTGTGCCATATGAAGTGCGAATTTTCATCGCGTTAATTATTCGAACGTGCCATTGCGTAATTTTTTGTTTCGCGAATGCAACATGTCATGAGCGATGAAGATAAACTCGATGAATCCATCGGAAACGCTATCATCGGTGATTCGTCCGAGCACGATACCGAAGCGTTACCAAATCCGTATATCGAGATATTGAAAAAATACCAGAATTCTTTTCCACATCATGTGGTTGCTACAAAACCAGAAGGCGAAATTTTACCCGATACGGATGAACTAAGTGTACTAGAAGGATGCGGCGAATTATCAAGATGCATTTATCATGTGAGAAAATGCACCAAACAATGCGTCGATTTACGAATGATCTTGCCGGAATTGAATCGAAGTACGTATGGTGGTTATTTGTACTAATTACGAAATCCGTCGTGAGCTTCGATGGATTTTTGCGTGTAAACTTTCATTTTTTGCGGATTACCGTTGAGTAATAGATGATTTGCATTTTTGGCCAAATATTCGTCGTGTATGTGCGGTTGCGATAGTATTTTTGGAGATAGCGAGGTGCTTAAGTGCCAATTTTTATTTTACCGCAAATTCGTAATAGTTTTTTCGACGTTTCACCTATAATGACGTATCCTATAGTCATGACGAGTAATGAGTTTAGTGAAGTGTTACGCGTTTGTGAAGATTGCTCAAATGCGTAGGAGGACCATCTGACGGTAATTTTCACCACGTGCCTAAGTCTTTTCCACAAGGTGTTATTTCCACGTGTTCTTTTTCTTCAGCTAAGTCGTTTTTATGCAATCTCCATCGACCTTATTTTAAGCTTCTATAACGGATGTGATGCTAAACAATGCTCGAAATCGTGGCATCGATATTATAGACGTGATCGAATATGATCGAGTGTTACGTAATCGTTGATTAGACTAATTTCGAGAACGTGTTAAGGTGCGAAGGATATTCGCGATAATTGGTGAGAATTTTCGAGCATTTTTCAGCGCAGTCACGAAAATTCGAAGACACGAATTCGATATCGATAAACGTCACGAGTTGTTTTGGGGGCTTTCGTGTAACTCGATGGTCTGCGAAATTTCGCGGTATTTCGAAATTTTTTGTAATTAAAAAAGACAAGGGTTTTAATGAGAAGCGTGAAGTCGTGTAATGAAGGGTAATCTGATGATCGTGTTGTGGGGAAATTTCTTGATTACTCGGAGTGAATTTTTTGGCAATTGGAGGAATGCACAATTAAATTTCGCGATAAAAACAAACTTACGATGACTTTCACGCAAAAATTTTAAATTACTTATTAGACTTAAAATTGGACATTGTAAATTTTCTCACCAATATCTATTATCCAATCAAAATCGCTCTATATGTCCAAATTGTAATTGTTTTATGACTGTTAATCATATTATTTTTGTTTG